>JADLIF010003224.1:0-175625 GCA_016648015.1 Steinernema khuongi | reverse complement strand
CACAAACTCAATTGACAGACTCAAAAACAAGACTAACAGGCAATAACAATTTCTCCACAATCGTCACTACCTATGTGACCGTTTGCGACACAACGCAAGATGGAGAACCACCCGGTTCGAACCCTAGTTACCCCTCCGGCGGCCTAAATCTGACGTTTACCACCACGCCGCTGTGGGACTCACTGGCTCTTAGAGCTACGCCAAAATCGGCATGCAGTGTGAATGTTTTACTTGTTTCACTCAAGACGTTGAATTCTGTTATCCATCTAGCTTGTGAGCGTGTTTTTTATAAACGGAGCACTTGCACAGATTGGGCGGCTCCACCTCTTTCCACCCACAGTACTGTGCTCTACACATACCCGTGGACAAATTCGCGTACAGACTTGCATTGTAATCACTGCAGTTTTCTAGTTAAACCGAAAAGTTATTTCCCTTTAGCCTCGTCGTATTTGCGAGAAATGTGGCCAGCAGCACTGTACGCAGATAAACAAAGCACTCTAGTAACGTCTTCACACACGAAGGGCAACCTTTATGGGTGGCTCTGAAGAACGCGGCGATGAATAGAAACATAACAGATCGGTCGTGGCGGGACGCATAATATGGCCATATCGCACATAATCTTCGCGCCGGCACAACCCGTTGATTGTCTCAATTTCCATTTTATTGGGCACATGCATATGAAATGACGACAAATTTATTTTCTAGCTTTGACTTGACACCTAAAGCAGCCAAACCCAAACAAAACAGTTGTAAAATAGCAGTGGCCAAAAAACAGTTGTTATTTCATAAGCATGAACCCATTCTGTACATAACGTTTTCTTACAGTATGAGTTCACTGTCGAGATTCACTCGGGGCCCGATCGCCACCTTCTACAGGTTAAAGTCCACCGATTCCAACGGGCGCGTTAGTGGTGGGAACGTATCTGCACCTGTGAGAAGCGTCAAGAATCAACCACCAGCTCTTGCCGAGAGTAGCACGTCGCCTACTTCTCCATCCAACGATAACGGAAGGTCGAACACAGTTCGGAACAGTCCCGTTTCGAAGAAACTTACGAGAAGGAGAAATCGCATATTGGCAAGTGTGCCAATAGCGTTGCCGAACCATGAGAAGTGTTACGTCAATTTGTTTAAGTTAAAGGGTATGCAGGGGTTCCCATGCTTTACCTGACTAATAAGATTTAGATGCTTTTCACGTCGAATTATCAAATCAAGGGATTGAGCGTGAATATATAACTGCTGTGGACCTACAGAACAAACTAAGAGATATCGGTAGTTATGGCTGGTACCGAAAACGTAAGCTTCAAGTTTTTGCAATCTTACAATAAATTCAGATGTATGGGAAGCTACGAAGGAAATATGGGACGGTGTTAAGGGAAGTCCGTGTTCTCTGGAGCAGAAGCGAAAGTGGGCGTCTGATGTTTGGGTTGAAGGCAATACTGATCAGAACCAACGGATGCACGATCTATGTGAATACATTGCAGCTCTGGAGCACTTTGACATGATACGAGACGTGTCGGAGCGACAGAAGGTCATTGTGAGAGAGTCGGAAAGACTGAAGAAGGAGGTATGTTACAAAATATGCATGAGCTTCGTGGCAAACGTATGCTTAGCACCTCACCTGTAGTCGAAAGTCAAGTTACTCTGCTTAATGTGTACAGAATTTGGTGCATAGGAGAATGTCGCACTTTTGAATATCTTCCCAGCTTGAACATTAAAGTGTAAACGCAAAACATATAGGCCACAGAGGGATAAGGCGACAGTTTCGAATCTTAAATTGATTTGTCCCCGCTTTTTTGCTCGGTGTCAGCTGTGAGCTGCTACACAGTTTAGACCAACTGAAAGATCGTTAGGTTTTTGGTAGGTCGGACAAAACAGTCCGGCAAATGACAGTAGCCCTACAAAAAGAGACGATCGCATAGGGAAGAGGGAAGACTGGTGGTATTGTGGTGTTCTTGTGTGCGTACGACGCAGAATTATTTGCCAAACTATTTGATATTAATCATACCCACTCGTGTTTTGCAAAACCCATCAAAAACAGCTTTAATACCCACATACCCGTTCACTTTCAACGTCACAGCAGTTTGCGCCATTGTCTAAAAATTCCGTTTAACAGGTGGACGACTTACCTTTCTCCGAGGAAGGCGCAAAAGCGAAATCCGAACAGTTGGTGAAATATTATGGAAACGGCACGAAAGCTGTAAGTCCCCGTTTGTGTGATGTTTAACAATGTGCACGAGATAGACATTGCAATACGTGGCGGACAGTATTGGTCGATCATACGAATGCCGGAGCTTTAATTTCCGCGATATTACCATTATTCAAAAAGAGATCTTGCGGCAGCTGAGGTTGAAGAGAAAGTATAAACCGCCAAAGGAGCCGATTGGACAGGTATCGACATCTGTGCACAAGACCCTAACTAACGATTGCTTATAGAACAAAGTGGACAGACACATCTTGCTTTGTGTTGGCGTAAAAACGTTGTGCAAGGTAGGACAAAAGTAGAGTTTCCGTTACTATTTATGACGCCAGGATTGGACGAGTCAACAGATGGAGGACACCTTGGAACTGTTGAAAATCGAAATTGAAAACGCCTTTAAAATTTACCGGATTCGGTTGTTAGAGGATATGCGTCTAGGATCACGGCTTTACAGAATAGAAAGAGACTATTCCCGTGTAATAGGTCCCAGTCGACTTCGTTCTCCTAACAGTCTCATTTCAGGACCTTTGCAAAAAAGCCGGACACTTTAAGAATGTCTTCTTGTACCAGGTGTTGGAGAAGATCGCTGGGCCGAACCGCAATCGTGGCGCGCTGGTCGACGGCCAGTCGGAATCTCCGTTCGATTGGGAAGAATTTGAAAATCTCTTCCATGAGATCAGCAAACAAGTTGTAGCACGTGACCCGCATTACCCCCGCTCCATCCACAAGGATGTGGCGTTCATCCCATTTTTCGGTAGGTGTAACGGTCCACCACTATGCTGGTCCAGAAAAAAGGGATCAGTCTTATGATTTTATATATCTCAGTCCACGTTCCTAATGGAAGGGAACGTGTCCAACAGCCCTTTAGATCTGCGCGAAGCTGGGTTTAGTTCAAAGCCCTTCAAGAGTAGAGTCGTGTGGGACAAGTCCGTTTTAGAAATGCATGATTTTATACCGTAATCTCTAATACTTTCGTCTTCAAACTGTTATCCCATGATTGTCTGATGGCTGTTGACAAGTCTCGATAGATCTCGAAAACGTCGACAAAACCCATACCAAACATCCTGGTTACGGTAGAATAAAAAATCCCTGGCTTTTAGCTTTTACTCGTCTCATCCGTTGATTTCTAAGTTGGATCCAAATGGGGGCCGATCTTTTTTCACCACATGACTACACTCTTGAAGGACTTTATAGGGCGCATGCTTCTACTGAGGCGCCAAAAGAATCTGGGTGGTCAACCCAACGGTGCAAGCCTCCCAATAATTAAATTATTATTCAGCCCACTACAATTGTGATCATGAAGACAGGACAGTCTTTATGCCGTTTAACAAAAACTGGGCGCAGTTACGAAGCCGAGAACCAACGTTAGCCCGGTGAACGTTTCTGATATATGATATGTTTCTAATAGGTTGTTTGTACGTATGTTGTTGTTAACAGTGAGTGTTACATGGTCCTGGCGTTGATCCTGGCTGAAGGAGATAAAGTGAACATCGGGAAATGCTTTCACAATAGCGACACGGGGCATGCGCGCTGATTGCGTGATGCTGCAATAAGTAGTGCGTTTCTGTTCATGGTCTAGAAGCTACAGGCCAGTAGTTTTCAGCACTTTTCTTGAATTCAGGATGCTGTTACATTCGATGTTCGGTGTCCTTAATCCTAGGAAATGTCCTAGGGAATGATAGAAAATGAAACGTATTTTTTTATCTTGAAAGTAACTAGCTGCTTCGCCGATGGTTCTAAGCCGTAAGCCGTTCATGCTCTGCTCAAGAACTAGAATCACCAGAATAGCCACATAAATTTATTCGCTATAAGGAAGATATGAGTTTTCAAATATCACTGAGGATAGATTTCAGTGAGAAGGGGGCAAACGGATGTCCCAGTCCTCGGTAAAACTTGCTTTGGAATTCAACCCTGAAAAACCGTGTTTCACTCCAGCACCGTACAGTGACGAACCAATGAAGACGAAGGGTGTGTAAGAAAGCACCGAGGCCTTCCATCCCGACCAGAATTCCGAAAGTTAGCGCAGTGAAGAACATGCTGGCAAAGTAAAGTTTGACTCCGCCGACGAATCCGTCCACTCCAGAGCCAAACGCGGTATGGGAGAGGTTCTCCCACAGCACTTCCGACAGCTCTAAACATCATTGCGTAAGTTTTCCAAATGGAGTGCACTTACGTTGATGAGCGAGACTGAGGGCCCAGAGACGTAGGTAAGACGCTGTATGCGAGACGCATCCCAGGACGAACTCGATCGTATGAATGGCCTGGTGCACGAATACGTCTCCGAAACCCTACAAGATGCAAATATATAAACATAAAATAACTCTAGCATACTTCTTCATGAGGTGCCTCCTCTTCAAGGGGCGCAGGATCGGAAGGATGAGCTAGGAGTTCGATGGATTCGACGTCTACTTCTTGACCTCCCCCTTCTTCTTCTACCGCGGTTTGTTTCTTGTTTCGTCTTTGGGACCACAGGAAGACTAAGGGTTTCGTGAACAACATTACCGGTACGCACGCTATGGCAGTGACCAATAGACACATTTCGACCGTCGCCTATAATTCA
This sequence comes from Steinernema khuongi, assembly GCA_016648015.1. NCBI lineage: Eukaryota > Metazoa > Nematoda > Chromadorea > Rhabditida > Steinernematidae > Steinernema > Steinernema khuongi. Next base: position 170,868 of record JADLIF010003224.1, on the reverse strand, counting down.
TCTTCGTTTACATATATTCAAAATCGCATAAAATCCCCATTCTTCCCAATCGCGAATCTATTCCTACTGAACCGACCTGGTTGGGATACCACTTGTTCAAGTAACACCCGTGCAGCTCTTCATACCCGCTGGCAGCGTTCGTTTCGTTCACGAGCTTGACGAATCCCAAAGGTCTTGACTTCAGCATGACCATGTTGATTAAACCAACCAAAATGGAAGGTGCGCAGTAAGAACCTATGTGATGTATGCCACAGGTAGCAGGATTATCAAGAACAAACCCGGATAAAACAGCCCGAATATAGTAGCTGGCTTGACCCAATAGAACAGCCACTTGAGGATGATCTGTACACAAAGATATATGAAGATTGAGGAAAGAAAGACAAGTTGAGGAATGAAAGATGTAAAGAAGTCGATCGGCGATTTGAAGTAGCTGAAATGTTAATATAACAATAGTAGATCTATAATAAACTTGAAAATACGGCACTGTTAGTCCACTGAGTACAAATGAACTTCCCGTGAACTTACCTGTGGTTGAGGGCACTCAGAAAGATGCCGAAAGTCATTTGAGCGACTCCAATGATAACGGACATCTTCATCTTCATAGAATTCAGGAAATTAAGACGATTCTTTGCCAGATTCCAAATGGGATCCACTCCGAAGAGATAGGGCCCGCGCTACAATGGAGGCATGAGCGATGTTGTATTCAGAACTTACAGAATGATCGTAGGCGAACTCGGGATTCAGTGTCACCCACTCAGTCCTAGTAGTTATCCATGAATCGATTTCCGAATTGCTAAAGAATGAGTGCAAATGGAATGACAGGGAATGAGAAAGCTACTTGTACGGTATTGTCCAGCTAGAACCGAATATGTTGAAAGACTTGGACAAAATGTCGTTGTACAGGAACCCCGCGTACACTGAGAAAAATCCCATCAGGAGGATTATGTATCGCCCCGCCAGAAGCATCCTCAGAATCTAAATTAGCCACTGCATCACCCACAATTAACTGGATACTCACTTCGCTCTTTCTGAACTTGTTCTCCAGTTGATCTTCTTTTAGGACGAGAAACAGTCCTGCGAGGAGGACAATGATGCCGTGGCCCAAATCTCCGAACATCAGCGAGAACAGGAAAGGGAACGTAATGATTGAAAAGGGAGCTGAAATTAAGGAATTAAAAATTCAACAAAAAGTGCGCTCTCTTTCTTGATTGAAAGGAACTAGTTCTTATCTACTTATGAAGGAGCTTAAAGATTTAACCTGGATTGACTTCCTGATACGACGCGGTGCCGTACGCGTCCACGATGCTCTGGAATATCTTCGTGAACTTGTTGGTTTTGTTGCATGTCGGAGGGTCTTTCTTCTCGTCTAGAACGTTCAAGATTGGATGCACCGCCCACTTGTACTTGGCCTAAAGTGTCTCAGTCACTGACAAGACGCAACCTTAGCGACGTTACCACTCCCTCCTCCAACATTTCTTTCACAGCCTTCAAATCTCGCTGGGCTATCCAGCACTCCGTCACATAGAAGTCCCCAATAGAGTCGAATTTAAAGAAGTTCAGACAGTTGTATACAGATTTGAGGATGAACACGTCTTGCAGCCACTTAGGGAGCGACTTGGAAGCCTGAGTAAGCACCTAAAAAGGTCGTCATCGTCAAGCGAGGACTGAGCCACTTACATGGTGCCGATGGCGAACTGTGGAGTCGATGATGATCCGGAGGTCATCCACACGCGCTGCTGTGCTGAAGACGGCTTGCCTGCGCTCCTTTTGCGTCCGAGGGCATGGATACTGTTTTGCTTTGAAACTAAATAAGAGTTCGAATCCGATGATTCTCAGATAGGGTATATACTTGCCCTTCGCACACTCGATTCACGATGTCCTGGATGCGTTCTCCTTTGAAAAACACTATGAAGACACACTTCTTTTTCTGTTGTCCCTATAGCAGAACAGTTCAACGTCATTCTATTTTATAGCCTACCGTGAATGGATCCTCGAAGTACTCCTGAATTTCAGCTGTGCGCACAAAAACAGTCCGCTTGCAGGCGCGCCACAAGCACCGCTCAAAAGCTGTTTTCTTGCTGAAATCAAGAACTCCCGCCGTGAACCTGCAATTCCTAGCTTAATCTATGTTATCTGCTAAAAACATACCATCTTTGGGCCTGCGCGTGCTGCAGCAGCGCAATACTTTCCTAAACAATGTTACAGTAGCAGAAGAGGTTTGGATTAGCGCACCTCTTCCTCCGAGTCATCTTCCTCTTCGCTCATTTCGATGCGCGCTTCTTCCTGGAGATTCTAAAGGGAGCGGAAGTTGAAGTAGCGAATTTGCAGAGCCAAACGTTTTAGAGCTGTATGCTTTCCTGATATATTGAAAATAAAGGGCGTTACTATTGAATACGTCACAAGAGCTCTGTTAACGTTACAAAGGAGTGTAACAAGGGAGTATCCACGGCCAGCTTTTATTAAAAAGTGTACGCTCTTATTAGAAAGAGATCAACCAAGCTCTTATCTATTGTTTAATCCGAAAACGGATGTCATACTTAAGAGTATTCTCCTACTAAGAGGTAAGGTCATACCTCCTGAAAAAAGTTGTCCACTTTCAGAAGCACGTGCTTGTATTCGGACATCTCGTTCAGACTCCTTCTCAACTGTGCCTCGCTCTCCTTCAGCTGTTCGATCGTCTTCACCAAGTCACCTGCGTTGCTCTAAACCACAATCTAGGAAAAATTTGCAAATCATACTAACTTCTAATTTCGCAATGCTTCTAGGTTGGGGTATTTCGATGTTGTCGGTCTCGATGTCTGGGATGGAGATCTCGGGCTCTATCGCTTTCACCTCCTTCTCGATGAATCCTAAGCAAGTCTTGACGTCCGCTATTCCTACCAAACAAGGCTAGCACTCACGTAAACTCTTCTCGATTTCGTCGCATCGACGAACATTCTGTGCGAAGTTTTTTTGAAAAACGGTAGAGTCCGCATTAAGCTAATACCCAGTCATTAGGGACGTTGTACAAAACGGCACCACTTACGTCTTTGAATTGTGTCAGACCTTGGAGGCCCAACGCGGCCACACAGCTGAACGCCGTGTCCCGCGCTATGATCATCTGACACAGCTCCATCGGTTCGCTTCGGAACAGCGAACCCATCGTGGATGGAGAGTACCTCAGGCCCGCGCGCTCTTCCTGTAGGCAGACGACGATAACTCCGCAGCGGCGCCACGGAAGAACACGAGTCGCGAAGGTTCTCGCGTAAAAGCCGCGAATCAGATGGTATTGTAACACGCAGCCTCGAGAATGAACGCAAAACTTGTTCCCTTTCTCGGCGCGACGTTGGCAAGCGAGAAGCGACCGAGAAGCGGCGCGATTTGCTAAGTGATGTGCTGTGGTTTCCCAACAGATTTCGGTTAGGAGATAAATCTTTGAACCGATGAGATACGCACTCGCATTAATCTCCGCGCGGACAAGAGCGAGATGTCGCAACAAAGTCGATCATTTTGCTCAAATTGTGCTGATCTGTGATTATTCATTGTTTGCGGCAAATGACTAATTTGCCTGCGCTCCCATTTACGAACAGCGCTGCCTTCACTCATGGGCCTCAAAAAAGAGCACTTGCTCAACTTTACAACTCTCAAGAGTTGTTCTATATTATGTGGGATCGAAAGTGATTTAAGCTCAAATGAGGAAGAGCTACCGTATATCATCCATGTGATCAGTCCCAGGTAAAGAGCATGCGTGGGTGGAATCAAATTCGATTGGGTTCTATGCACTCTTCGTTCTTGCACTAATCGCGCAGTGAAAACTTAATCCTGTTTAGACGGAAGAGGTTCTTTAAGGCGGTGAAAACAAAGTCGGATCTCTTGAAGCAGCAAATGTTTAGTCAAATGTTATAAGTAAGATTAAACCAATTACGGATCTTCTTAAAGGTGCGTAGCATTGGAAAGAATTTGTACCCTTTTCCAGCCCATCTGAGCAGGGTCATTTGCTTTAACATGACGCATCTCTAATTATGAAGTGAATGCAGTTACAAGGGACATATACGTAAGCCTTCGCGAAATTACTAAAAGAACCATATGCGTGCGGACTCGGAACCAGTGATGGGGACCGGTCCGAGCCGGCCCGGCTCCCATCACAGCTCGGAACCTCGATAGAATTAAGTAGAGCCAAATAAACTTCATATATACTATAGATATTCAATATTAAATTTGTGTATATTTAGTGAATGCCTTTTGCTCTGGGTGTACTATGTACAATGACATTTGGACTCAAGCCGTTTGGCATCTTTTACTGTTCTCTTGCAAACAAACTTTAAAGTAACGTACTACATATCCCCCAATGTCTCCTGATTGATGTTGAGAAGATTGGCTCACAAGCTACGTGTGTGAATTTTCTGTGTACTCCCTAAAGTGAGAAATCTATCCTTGATGCTTAGGAACTTCACGGAGGCGGACCACCAGGGTTTCTTGTATACTGTCCTCTCATTACCCATCTCACAATGCAAATCAGAATGCGCATCAAAAAATGGCTTTTAATTTGATCTACTGGTCTAATTCAAATTAATCGCACCTTACAATTGGAAGAAGTTTAGGAAGCAGTCCGCAGCAGCCTTAGTAGTCTTGACAGTTCTCAACTGATGAACAATAGAAAGGACGAATGAAAATACGCACACTAATGCGGATCTGAGCGGCGTTCACAATGATGAGTGAATCGGCCCTTACTGTCCACACAGAAGCAGACGGAAGGGGCGGCGCCCGTCTGCAAAATCCGTCATGGGAGACGCGGGCCGCAGACACGGTATCTGCCCCTTCTGATGTTTTGACTCCTTTTGCAGATTTATGGCCGCAAAGTACATGATCCTATCTGAATAGTTTAATGCGTCTCCAACGCGTTGCCCTTGTGAAGGATCGCTCAGGCTCATTTCTTTTTTTTTTGGTGATTTTGAATTTGGACAGTGCAACCGGAAATGATGAGAGATCGCCTCGTAGTTGGGATAAAACAGGATAAAACAATGTTAAGCCCTATTCTTGGCCTACAGCAGACCTGTGATCCACAAGATTGGTCCAATTTGCTCTCAAACGCTCAAAGTGCACATGTCCTCGCATATTTCGGAGGCACGCCGGCGATGGGAAAGTTACGATCGGCGCCGCCTTCCCCTCGCCAGACAAGGATAGGTCCTGCTGTGCAGACTTGAATTTCAATGAGCACATCATTAACATAAGTACATTAGCCATGGAGCAGCTCGGAAGGTAGCAGAAGAGAATTAGAAACTCCCGTATGACGAGCCGTCTTCAAAACAAACAGTCAGGACTGTGCCCAAGACTTTGAAGTAGGCTGTTTGCTTTTTGTTGGTGCACGACTGCCTGGCGCTTAGGAAATAGTATACGAAATTTAGAAACTGAGTGTCAACATGGCTTACCGCGGGTCAAAGAACCAGACGAACAATGATCAAATGAACGTTGGAGACAGTTGGGAGAGCGTACAAGACTTTAGCTTATGAAGAGAACTTTAATTTATGGCCCATAAGTTCTTCTGACAGAAATAGGAAGAAGGCAGACGTGAGTCAGCGAATGAATGCGTGGAAAGCAGGCCCCTTCGGGAATTCCTAACCATTCTGAACGCGCAGAGCATCCGGGAACTTCAAAACCTGTATTAACAGTAGAAATTCTAAAAAAGTGCTCTAGGAAGCATTGACGGTAACATGCCAACCCTAGACAACCCTAAACGCATTCCAAAAACAATCAAACAAATGGCATTCCCAATAGAGTGTTCTCCCCAACGCATCAGCGCCAATCTCTCTGTGGAACGCACATCACGTTGAACATCAGCTCTCTGCAGAGCGCGCATTATGTTTTCGGTGTAAGTTGAAGCGAAAATTGCAAAGACGTGGAACGCTGGCCCCGATGATGTTGTTTCGTTTAAGCCACACTCATCTCCTATGCATGGCTGCTTGTTCTGCCTTGTTCTTCTTCTTCTTCCGCCTTCGCCTCCCGTCAACTTGGGGAATGTGATAGTCTTTGGTACCAGTCGGATTTTTGGATGTAGGTCAGGAATTTGGCCCCATTACGCTTGCTGAGCGGGGCACCTCTGAGCCGTTCCGATGGCCGTACCTCGGGCTCATCTTGCAACACCTTGTGAAATTCATCCTCGTACATCGAAAAGGGTCAGGATGCGTGTCATGCAGAGTGCACGCCGCGGGACAGTGTTTGTAGATGGGTGGATGCTGTAAATGGTGTGGTCAGCGGCGCACTGAGGAAATCTAGGTCGTTGTGTGTTCAAGTCGGCGACTGGTTCAACGACATAATCGCAGACCTTGACCTAACGGTGTGAATTATTTGTGCCCAGTTTCCAGCCTTCTCACTCGCAGTCCATGCTTGGTGGTTCAATCATGAGGGCGGCTTGCTTCTTCGCGCTTGTTGCATTGCTTAGTTGCTGTGCCTACGCTCAAGATGATATTTCATCGCGTACCGTACTCATCCACCTCGATCCCCCGAGGAAACAACCGACGTTCCTGAAGCCCGTAGAGAAGCCCCGTGCCGTTGATCCCCCGATTCACGCCGTGGTTCCCCAGACGCCCGTCCAAGCTGTCGCCGCTCCTCCGGCTCCCCCAGCCGCACAGCAGCCCATCATCGCTCAGACCCTTGCTCCCGGTCAGCAGTTTGTCCCTCGTGAGATCGTCACTCCGCCGCCACCTCCCCCAGTCAACATCCCCCCAGATGTCCAGAACCAACTCATCAAGTTCTTCGGACTGGACACCTTCGGAATCCCCGGCCTCACCGGGAACCACCCTAACGGATTTGCCGGAGCCGTACAAGTAAGTGTTGTTGCCCCATGAGCCCCTCCAATGCCCCTCATTTCCAGGAGTTGAAGGCCGCTGGAGTTCCCATCCAAGGTCTTCCCGCGGAGCATCTCCCCAACGCCGGCGGACTTCCTCAAGCTCAGTTCCAGCCGCAGAACGGTAAATTTCACGTTGCTCTACTTTAAGATCTCGATGACCCAAATTGTCTTAACAGTCGAGAGGGAATTAGGGGACTCGTGCAAACACTATCAATTGCGACCTTTCCCGCTGGCGCACCGTTTCCGTGCACAGCAAAATCCTTGACCTAGTGAAGACGGACGTGAAAATTGTTGTTTTCTCTACGCACGGCACCCTTCTTCCGCATCGAATGAATCGATTACGATCCAATCCTTTGCAGATGTCCTTGCCCAGGCTAACCCCAACTTCAACAGCGACTTTAACCAGCTGGTTAACGAGGCCAAAAACGGAGCTTTCCGTCCCGCTGGAAGCGTTCCCCTTCCTGACGCTCGCCCTGGCGAAAATGGTCTCATCGGTCTCCTGAGCAGCTCCATCCGCAAACTTGTCCAAGAGTGTAAGCACAAGCCACATGTTTCCTAATTTTTAAGATTTTCCTTTAGCCGGTGTCGGAGACGCCCTCCAGAACAGTATCCCCAACATGCTCGGAGGAGCTGACGTCCTCTCGGGCTCCTCAGGATCTTCTTCTGCGGCCTCCTCTGCTGCCTCTAGCTCTGCCTCCAGCTCCGGCTCCGGCTCTGGCTCCAGCTCTTTCCTATCCGGCGGCTCCATTCCCACGAGCGCTTCCAGCGATGGTGAAGTAGCCACTGCGCTCTCCTCCGGATCTTCCGCTCAGTCCGCCTCGGGATTCCCCGCTTCGTTCTCTCCCTCGACCGGAGGCAGTGAGATCCGTCGTCAGCAGAGTGCCGCGCAGCGCGCCCTCTCCGGAATCGCTTCGGCTCTTGGCGGAGGTGGAAACTCTCCCGCACACGCCGGTCTTCCTCGCATCCCTGGAATCCCGCTCCTCCCCGGCGGAATCCCTCGCAACGCTCAGGGCCAAATCGACGTGGTCAACCTCATCGGCTCGATCACTCGTCGCATCTCCAACGGCACCACTCTCGCCGACGTTCTTCCCCCCGAGCAGCTCCAGACGCTCGCGGACAACGTGACCGACGCGCTGCTTCCCAGCACGCCCGACCACTTCGACCTGAGCAAGTTCATGGGACGTTGGTTCGAGGGTATCAACAGCCCTGGCGCCACTGAACAACGCTGCGTTGTGCATCACTGTGAGTCGAATATCCCGAAAACGTGCCTACGTTTCCCATTTCAGACGGAGGACTCACCAAAAACGACAAGACGGCTACGTTTACTGCTCTCAAGATCTACCGTGAGGGAAGCGAATTCGGAAACGTCAAGTACTCCATCGGCTACGCTTTCCGCGGAGGCAACAAGGACGCCATGCTGCAGCTGCACAGCAGTGAAACCAACGACGCTCAGCCCTGTAAGCGACTCCTCTCCCGAAAGCCGTCTTTTCACGCTCCTCCTTTTCAGTCTGGATCTACAAGCTCGGCCCCGAGGGCACCGACCCCTTCGGACATCCGCAGTACGAGTGGGCGATCGTCTCCAACTGGGTGAAGTACCCGGTGACTGTGCTGGTCCGTGACCCGGACACGTTCAAGGCGAAGTACGAGCACGAGGTGATGCGATGGCTCGAGGACCAAGGCTTCATCAACGGATTTGTCCGAGCGTTCAACATGCTGCAGCCCGCTGGATACAGCCAGTGTAAGTACGCCGACAGCACATTCGAAGTGTTCGGCCGCAAGTGAACAGAATCCTCCTACCTACCTTTGATGTTTGCATCGCTGAGCATTTCTAGTGTCTTTCCTGTGTACATTAGCCTCCTGTTCTATCCCTCGCACTCTTTGTAAGCCTTCTCGTCGACAAAGCCACGGCTTCGTTGCTCGACTTCGATATCTCAGTCGCTCTAATTTGTCAATCTCGTTTTGTCGCCGCAGAGGAAGCCGTGAAGCTGTTTCTCAGGGCGTAGCTTTCCACCCTAATAATAATATGCACTTCATTTTCAAATGATTTTAATAATAAAATGGACTCCTGACGACCTCGGTGTGGATGGATATTGTATGGCATTCGGTGGTGGCACTCAGCTGACCCGGACTGGGGCAACCTTCACAACTCAAAGGATGCATTGTTGGAAGGGCGAGCGCGAGACAGCGTCGAGGTGCAGTGCAGCGGTGACGACACCGCTTTTAGACAGGGTTGGCGACAACAGAGGTCATTCACACCCTTTCGCGAAGGGCGACTGGAACACTGTTGGTTAGTGCGGTTGCCCATCTCCCTCCGTGATGGTCGCTCTTGTTTTCGCTCTGCTAGTGGCTCTTGCCCATGTTGCTCCTTCTGCGGCTATCGGCGAAAACCCGGTAATCCTAAGGGGTCCCTGAAACCAACAGGCTCTCCGCTGACTATTGAACAAACTGCTCACGCTGATGGCTTTAGATGGATCTGAACACCTTCGCCGGCATCATCACCGGCATTGGCCACATGTTGCAGAACAACGTCGAGACCATCGACCTCCCCTCGAAGATGATCATGGGTCGTTGGTTCCAGGTAAATCGCTGGAAGCAGTGGAAAAGTCTCCTTTAGATCATGGAACTCACTCAAATCTAACCTTCGAGTAGCTGGCTCATTTGAGACTAGTGACTCCACTCTCTGACCATCTGTATTCCAAAGCTCTTTAGATGTTCAAGGCCGCCGTGAACTTCGACGTCTACAAAACCCAAATGTTCTGTTCTGTCGCTTACTGTAAGCCTCTTCTGCTATTCGAACCGTTTCCAACGATTCTTTGCAGTCAAGCCCAACGTCGTCATGGGCGAGGACGGCTTCTCCATGGAGGAAGCCTATAAGGTCAGCGCTAAGAACGGACCGATCGAGACGTACAAGCGGGACATGAACAAGGTTGGACCTGGACAGTACTGGATGTACACCGAGGAGTACTTCTACCCCAGACAATGTAACTCGTCCTCCACTTTGTGATGCAAATTCGGCTGTTTCTCTTTAGTCTACATCATCAAGGCTGGCCCCGAGTACGACAACGAAACCATGGAGGGCAATGTGCAGTACTTCATCGCCACGGACGCCAACCGTCTTGCACTCATGGTGTACGCCCGTGACCCGCTGACCTTCTATCAGGTTCGCGCTTTTTTGTTCTTCGTTCCTTACACCCGTTCAATGGGATTGAAACAGTAGCCGCCGTGGGTCAAGGACAAATAGTTTTGAAGCAGATCTGGGGCAGTGGGACTTTACTGTGCAGATTTCGATCGATATCTTAAAAAATCAATTTGCAGCGCTACAACAAGGAGGTCCTTAACTACCTTGAGGAGACCGGATTCGGAGGAAAGGTCTTCTGGAACTCGCCCCGTCCCATCTACCAGGGCCCCGACTGCGAATGGCCTTCCGAGAAGGAGGTCTTTGCCCGACGGTGAGATTCCTTGTTTTGTCTCCCTGTCTCATTTTCTGTCCTTACAGTGTGCTCAAGAACCAGGAGACTCGCGCCAAGAACGGCAAGGGCGGCTCGCAAAGTCCCATCACCGACATTATCCAAAACCCTCAAGCAACGCTTCAAAAACTCGTTCAAGGCCGCTGACCTCCTTTCGGAAGCGCGCAGCGCCTCTGATCCCGCCCTAATAATGTATATCGATGTTGTATGTGGTGAAATAAATAAACGTGTCATTACGGTTAGTGACCTTCTCTGGTGCACACACGGGTACTCTACTCCCGGTCGTCTTCTTCCAAAGACGATCTCAGTCAATCATGGGTGCTCTAGTCCAAGTCGGCCTGCTCCTGCTCGCGGCTCTTGCCACCCCTGCCCTCAGCCAACTGGATGCGTTCGCTCTGCCCTCCGCGCAGCAATACGCTCCCAAGCCTACTGTGCCTCCGGAGTTCAAGTCGTTCTTCGAGCTCGACGGACATGCTCGCGAATTTGTGGACAGCTTGATCGGTCCCCGGCCCGGAGGATTCTTCCCTGAGAAGCCTTTCGAAGTAGCGTCTGCCTTCACACCTCAGGCCTCGGGTGGTCATCCTGCCCCACAGATCAGCCAGCTGGAACGTGGACTGGAGCAGTTCTTCACGGGAAACCCCTCGCCCGGAGGCTCCCAGTTCCAGCTCCCTCCCGGTTTCGGCCAAGGCTTCTCGTTGAACAATGGAAACCAGCCTGTTGCCTCGTTCTCGCAGAACAGCCAGCCCCTAGTAAGTTTCCTTTCTGCTGTGTCCCTCTATGTCCATGCACCTTTAGTCGGCCATTGTTGACGAAGTCGCCGAAGGATCGGGCTCCGAGCCTTCATCCTCCATCCACGGAATCCCCAACGTCTTCCCTACCCTACCTAAGGTGCCCACCCGCAATGTTGACTCTTTGCCTCGCCGTGTGAGCTCCGACCGTATGCCTGAGATCCCGAAGTTCCTAACCAGCCCCGACGTGCCCGAGGGAGGATTCGGCCCGTCTTCTGAAATCCGCCGAAGCCCCGCTTCCGTGTCCGACGTGCCCTCATCATCGGCCACCGACAACTCCGAGGTCAGTGGAACTATTGAACCCGCTCCATGAGCGGTTTCACCGCTTACGGACAAACAGAATAGAGGGGGCTCTCTGGGTCAGGGTCACTTCGCGTCTTCGCGCATTAAACTCGCGCTAAGTGGCGCCCTGCTGACACGGAGGACAGTGGTGGTAGCGACAGTGATCTTTTGACACTTGCACATTTCAGTACGGTGGGTTGAACGAAGAAGAACCCCGCTCGCATGGTGGCCTCATCGGCACTGTGTTTAACCTGCTCGGCCTCAACAAAGACAAAAAACCCCTTGACGCCAAAGCGTTCGCGGAGTTGTTCACTGGCAATAGAAGCCCCTTTCCGGGCAGGAGTATGCTCAGCAATGCCTTGTACGACGCGCTTACCAAAGGAACTCTTTTCGTAAGTACCCGGTCCAGACACAAAAGTTCATTTTCGCTCGGTTCAGGATAATTCGACTGCCGAAACAAACTCCTCTGCTCCCCTCACCCTTACCTCCGCTCAGCAGGCGGCCATTGGCGAAAACCTCGAGATGATCCAAAACCTCATCACGCAGCCTTCCAGCCCTTTGTGCAACCCTAAGCCCGAGCCCGTCTCCTCGGTCAACATCGACGCATTCATGGGCCAGTGGTACCAGGTTGTCTACAGCCCACCGCTTTCTCCGCGCCCGTGCAGCATGGTGACCTACAAGAAGATGGCAGACAGCAACAACGGCGGCGTCGGAACCATTTTCGAGATCTTCCAATATTCCACCGACGGCACTCCCTACGGAAAGCCGGACATCAGCTCGGGTTATGCGATCATGAAGCAGCAGGGCGAACTCATCTTCCGCACGTCCAGCAACCAGGAGGATGTGGAAGGTAGGCGTTTGTCCCACTCCTTTTCCGCTCTTTTGTCTTCAGAAGCACTCCTCGAGTGTTTTCCGATGTTTTCCGAGAACCCGTACTAATCCATACGGCAAAACCATTTACAATCGCTGGACAATGTAGGTCACCCGTCCGATTTCAGTGCACGTGCTTGCCGTCGGACCCATCAACAGGAACGGCGAATATGAATACGCCATAATGTCGACCAACTGCAATTATCCCCTCTACGTCTACGCCAGGGATCCCGTGGCGTACAAACAGGTACGCGTGACCTTTAGCAACTCGGTCGTTACGGGCTCTTTTCAGAAGTACGAGGCTGTGGTCACCCAGGAACTGGACAAATTGGGCATGGTGAGCACATTCTCCAGGATCTTGAACATCATCGCGCCGGTCGACAACTCCATGTGCTCGTTCCCGCCTAGCCTGTTCAACATCAGAGGTTGAGCAGGAGGTCGACATCTCGTAGAGCTTATGCCTCGTCCATTAATAATTACCACTTGCATTTGCCTCCTTTGTCAGCTTAATAATAACTTCTGAGCACTGGTTCACGTCGCGATCCTCTTGCGAAACTGTTTGTATATAGAAGACCGTTGCCTAACCCCGTAATAAATGGCGAAGAGAGGTATTATCTGGTAAAGAACATGGAATTGGAAATGGAGACTCGGTCTTCTTTCTCTTTCCAATATCACCTCAGTAAATCAGCAAAAAAACGAAGAAGTAGAAGGGAGTCAAACGGTCATAAGATTTTATCGTAGAGTAAAGCTCTGAGCCGTACACTTGTATCGTCGAACAAAAGGAGCACGCGTCATTTGTACAAAAGTAGTTTTCTCTGAGACTACGAGTAAGTCGAATTGCCAGTGAGACCCGGTGATGACACATTGCAGAATACGATGTGAAAGAAACGATGTAGAAGGTGCACAACGGAGGAGAGTTTGATATGGAATCGTCGGTGATGCTTAAAAGCCGGCGGACAAGAGTCTGTCGGCCAGAGGGGCGTTGAGCAAGGCGTAAACGACGACGGGAAACAGCACGGAGAAGGCGACCGACGCTCGTGGTGTAGAGTCGTGCGAAGGCGCAAGAGGGTAGTCGTTGCAGAGGTGCCCCACACACAGACACAGCTTCACCGTGCGGTTGCTCGATCGAGATGCCATGTGCGGTGGCAGGATCTTGTGTGTCGATACGTCGCTACAGCTTGTATCTGCAATAGGGTTGTCGGATGGAAAGGGATCGAAAGAAGGGATATTGACTCCTGGAGCTATTTACCCGATAGAAATTTAGTAATCGAGTATATCGGGCTTAATCATTTAAAGTTGCCTTTTACTCAATTTGAAACAGTAGGGGGTATAGCTCAGGGGTAGAGCGCTCGCTTAGCATGCGAGAGGGCTGGGGTTCGATTCCCCATACCTCCATGATTTTTTCTTTTGTGTAGATCCTACTTTATGTGAGAGGAAAAGAGGTTTCCTTCTTTTCAAGCATGTTTTACTGCGTCCTAGCAACATATTATTGCATAAATTAAAGCTTTTCTCTGACAATATGTAAGTTTACGCTAAATAAAGTTGTCATAAAATTCGAAGATGATACTTTGGTACATTTTTTATTGTATTTGTGTATTGAAAAGTAGTACTCACTAATCTCATAAAATTTGTACTCTTTTGTTGTATATTCACCATTTATGGAGCAACTTCCATGAATCGAATATTCGAAGTTGCACGTTTTTCAGATGTATTCAACATCTCTTATCTGCAACACTATCGTGGCATTGTTAATCAGTGGCCGCGCGGAAAGGACGATATCGGAACAGGCGTGATTTATAGCGCCTGCGGCCCGATCCATCGAGCGGCAGTTGTAACGGCCAACAATCGAGCCCCGACGACTTGGGAAGCGCGTTTTGTCCCAAAATAAATCATTCAATTTGAAGATTGATCACTGCCGGGTCCTCTGAGCTGACTGTGACATCCGCTAATTTTCAATTGCCCCTAATGATAAACGCTCTCAACAGGCTACAAGCGGAAGCCTTAAGGTGTGCGTCCTATGTAAACGAAGTGCGGAGGTAAACGAGCCCCATTCAGGCCGAGTCGATGGTGATTGGTTTAATGAAAGCGATACACTGTCGTTGAAATTCTACACTGGGCTCGAGTGGAGGTTAGAAGAGTACCTGGACGTCTTAAGTAAGATTAATCGCCGCGTTTAAAGTTCGGCGGCGGAAATTAATCGCTATCACACTCTGGCTGCTCAGTTAAATTTCACAAATGGCTCAGATTCTCCCGTGACAGCGCAGTCCATCAACTTGATTGCTTGCACAAACAGAACGGCAATCGCAAACCGTTCCGGTCGAGCTCTTTTAGTGTTTTCTGCTCCGAGCAAGTCCGATTGGATGAAGCCGGGGCACATCGACTCAAGTGCCCTCAATAATTAACTATATGGAGCTGTTGTCACGAAAAAAGAACCGGCAGCAATTTGGCAGTAAATCGAACCATAAACTGAGAGTCTGCGAGCGCGAGAGGACAATTAGGCAAATGCAAGATAGTAGCGGTATGAATAATGAACGACTCGGACGACTTATCGCAGATGGCGACATCCAAGCTGCAGTGTGTCGCGATGACGCGCGGAAGCTCGATTTCCAACGCCGCTCCCTCGTACAGCGAGCGAGCGTTCACATACGCGATTTCGGCACAGCATTGCAGAACTGTCAAAAGCAGTTTGTTTTGCGCCTTAAACTCGATTTGCGACCAGCACGATCGGAAAACAAATTAATTTGCCTCAAAACCACAGCTTGCGGTCAATTGAAATTCGTTTTGTCAGCTTGTTGGACAGACTTTAAAAGAGACACTAAACCCTCGGTGCACTCCGGCCCCGGAAGCGGCGACTTACCAAGAATGGGCGCTCCTTGAGGGTAGGCGCTTTGGCCGTACTTGAAGACCGCCGAAAAGCATCCGCGAATGATGTTGTTGCCGATGTGTTGGCCTGAAATGTGTTCGCACGTCGTGAGAGGTGCCACTTAAAGCATTATGCTCCATCGTAATGAACAAAGCGTGGACGGAGAGTGAAAGTACTGCGGAATGTTGGCCGAATTAACGCAGCCGTGCTTTGTCAGTTATTGTTGGAACGGGCCGAGCAGGCTATGATAAAGAGTCGCATGCGGGGTACATCAGCCCAATCAACCGTTAAATTTGCCAAGACGCAAAACAGTTACAACGTTCACCTCTGCCCATCAACAATGATTGATGCGCTTTGCAACAAGCTAAAGAGCGACTTATCGGCACTGGAAAACTCTTCCAGCCACTGATTGGTCTCACCCTTAAGCCGCGCGCCCCATTTGCGCTCATTCGGAGGCCACCTGCATTCGCCGAATGATTCTGCGTGAAGGTCTTCACTAGTCTTAACGATCTATCGCCCTCATCCACCACTACCACCACCGTCAATGCTGACCACGAACCCCAGATCGTCGTGTACTTTAGCCAGCAAAAACCAGTCAAAGGTCCTGACTGGGCCAACAGCTGCCCGCAGCGGCCGTCAAACGATCAAATTTGATTAAACGGGGAAACTTGAATCCGTGCAAATGTCGTAAATTATGAGATGACCATGGGCCATCGGTCTCCGGGACAAGCCTGGCCAAAGACGCGCTCATCAAGAAGTTAACCCACCTGCCAACATCCTCGGCTCGATCACTGTCACGCACATGGCGTGTGAGCAGGAGTGAGCACGTACGTTTGACTTCGGAGGCATGTCGTAGCAGTCATTTGTAAAGTTCAACGGCGGGTAGTAGATCTGCAATGGGCAAGCTTCAGTAGGAGCCGCGCGTATGCCGTTATATGCTTGTATAGGAGATATGTCGAGATGTAATCAATCTATGCGAACAACCCTCACGAGAATTCGCGCAATTTGAAGTCGGCGAAAGAGACAATTTTTGCTTCTTCGCGCGCATTTCCCATTTCACAGCTGAGGGCCAATGGCGTCCGAGTCTTGCTTTCGCCTCAATCAGATCATTGGTTGCCAGTTCATCCGAAATGATAATCGCATTGCCGCGGTCGCATGTCAAATTGACTTTGTTCTTATGATGCGCCTTAGCCGGGCCTGACATCTATGAAGGTGTTTGAAGAAAATTACGACCCCGTTGGAGAGAAGCCGCCTCCCCACTATCGTCCGTATTTTCGGACGAATGCTGCAGCGGCCCACAGCATTCCCAC
This sequence comes from Steinernema khuongi, assembly GCA_016648015.1. Lineage (NCBI taxonomy): Eukaryota > Metazoa > Nematoda > Chromadorea > Rhabditida > Steinernematidae > Steinernema > Steinernema khuongi. The sequence goes on along the minus strand of JADLIF010003224.1, from coordinate 154,462 downwards.
TCACCTGGTCTATATACGGCCAGTGTCTCTCGAAGTCCTTTGACATGCAGCTGTAACAGAGCTTGCTAGCCGGAGATCTGAACAGACTCCGTTAGACCCTCAGCCCACGTCTCCAAACACAATGCAACGACTGTGCACTGCTGTAACTCACCGGTAGCCAGCGTACTGGGTGGCGACATGAGGTGCGACAGAGAGCAGGGAGACGTACGAGATGACCAGGGCTGCCGAACAACTTCGGTGATAGGCATTCATGTATTACACGCCACAAAGGACCCAAACATCCATCAGACGAAGGGAAGTCTCACCGTGCGATCACACGTACACGCAACTTGGGAGATGGTCAGGCACATAGGTGAAGGCGATAGCCTCCAGGAATAGGAAATCTCTGAAACGATAACAAAACAACTTTGAAAAATTGTCTGAATCCAAACGATTTCCAGAGACAACAACTCTGGCAGCCAGCGGGAAGATGTGTGGATGTGGAGGGCGGGGCCCAAGGAGGGCGGATAGAACCCTCCGGCATTGGCGCAATTCATGCCGGCAACCTTTGAATCTTTTGTTTGATGGGAGATGCGCTTGCGTGTGAACGGCCGATTAGCGATTAAGACAGAATTGTTTTAAGGTCCACTAAAAATGGGGTTTAATGAGCTATCGTTATAATGGACGTCATCTAACATGCGATTCGCCCGTGAAATATCTCTCGCTCAACCACCACTTCGGAGAGCTCACCTACGTTTGGAGAGAAACCAAGGATAGATGAACTACTATCTGTGATGGTAACTGATGGTAAATCGGAAAACAGCCTGGTAGAGAATAGCGCTGTGCACCGCCTAAGGGGTTCACAACGTCACAACGGAGTAGCGAACATTGTAATTGAAGCCTAAGTCTTATCCTTCACGGTGTGTGGTTTTCGCACAATGCCACTGACCGGAGAGAAGCTAGCAACGCACAAGAGTTCCAAATACTAGGTCAATTGGTCGATTCTGGCTCTACAAAAACAGGATTTACTACAATACTCAAACAGGGCAAAATGAAATACATATTGCCGGCATTACAAAATAATTATTATGCTCGTTTAACGCTTAACACAGCTTAACAAATGATGCAGTCCTTCTTCTTTTCCTGGGGAGGATAGTGGGGGTACTGTTGGCCACCTTGCGGGTACTGTGAAGCGCCTTGAGAAGGACCTTGAGGGTACTGTGGAACACCTTGGGGGTACTGTGGAGCACCTTGTGGGTATTGTGGAGCTTCTGAAGGATTCTGAGGAGGATACTGGGAGGCTTCGGGGTTCGGGTTCATTCCTGCCTGATACTGAGAATATGGCTGCTGAGAACCTTTCTGCTGGTTATAGGGCTCTTGATATCCTGGCTGCTGAGGGTACGTTTGCTGAGATCCTGGCTGTTGGGGATAAGGTTGCTGAGATCCTGGCTGCTGGGGATATGGTTGCTGTGAACCTCCTGATTGCAACTGCTGAGGGTACATCGACGACTCATTGTAGGATGGTGGCGCCAGAATGTTAAGACCAGTTACTCTCAAGATGCGCAAATGAGTTCCATCTTGCGGCATTCCAGGTAGCGGTTGATCAAAATCTCCCCAGACGTAAACATTGCCTAAAATGGCGCATGGATGACGTTACAGGTTTAAATGTTTACCAGAATTCGATGTTGTCAAGCGTGGTTCGATCAGAGGGAGCGGCATCGGTGTAGGCACCTGATTCCACCGGAAAGTAGCCAAATCAAGCACCCAATAGTCTGTGAGGCGAACAACATTTCCACCTCCATAGTCAATCTCGCCTCCAGCAACAAGTATGAAGCCTAAAAGTATGATTCTTAAACGAACAGGTATGTTTCTGTTTCACCTGCAGTCGAATCAATGCCGGCTTGCTTACGAGCAGGTGGCATTCCACGCTGTGGGTCGGCTTGACAGAATTGAGTGCTGATGGGTCCACGGGAGGTGAGTGAGAGTACGTGAATACGCGAATTGTCGAAAAGCCCGTCAGGACTAGAGGACATAAAATAGACATTCCTGAAATGAAGCGCTCAAATCGTGAATAAGTAGAAGACTTCTTACCCCTTGCTTAGAAATCCGTCAAAGAAGTGATCGATGTTTGCGCTCTGTACTTCAAAACGATCTGTTGGCGACTGTTGATGCAGAGCATCGGCATTGATGCGGTAGACAATTAAACCGGGACCGGTGATGCACACAACCTCGGGCATATCTTCTCGAAGGGCAACGATGAAGCCATCCTCGACGGTAAGCGGTTCGCGTAGTAAAGGGGCAGGCTCCGTTTCTACACCCATGCCGTCAGCCCTCAGATTTACACGCCAAAGGTGAAGCTGCTGCTGCCCGTAGTCCTCTGTCTCAGTGATAAGGACGAACGCAGAACCTCCGGAAGGAGCACGCATCGGCAAGCAGAACAGAAACTTGACCCGTCCTAAATACGATATTTTTAAATTACAAACAAAAAAGTTGCAACAAACCTCTGACACGAAGCGGAACTTCACCAATGAAGCATTTGGCGTAAGTGTCGAAAACTGCCAAGCATGTCGTTCCTTTGCGACACCCCCTAATAAAGAATCATGTCAGTTAGCCACGACTTCACAAGCTTACGTGGTACTGCAATAATCGTCCGAAACCGGATCATAAAGGAAGTAAAGCTTGTTTCCATCAACAGACTGTTGCATATCCTGGAACACAGCAAGACGCCACCGTCCAAATGTGGCATCACGTTGGTCGGGTACTTGACCCCAAGCAATGGTGATGTCTTCACTATTGACTTGCATAGCTGAAATTGAAAGTAATACATTAACAATTGGCGATGCACATGAAACACGCACTATCGATAGATGGCGAACAAAACCTTCACAAAAGGACGGCCAGAGAGCTTTCACAGCCTGCCGGTCAGGTCTATTTATCGCTACCACAATGAAAAGCGCAGCACGAGAAAACTGGATGCGACGCCACTGCCCCGTCAACAAACCGCCTTTTGCTCTCTTCCATCCGCCAAACAGAGCACAGCAAATGCATGTAAATACATACGTCAGCGAGAGGAACCAGATTTATATGATATAAAATAGTGCACTGCAAGAAGAAATCCACAAAACAACGAATGCTTCAGTACAGGAACGTCACATGAGATGCGAGCAAGACGCGAGGTGTGAGCGTGAGATATTCGCGATGGAATGTCGCCAAAACAAAGGTCATCCGCGGCCTGACGACAATATAAGGTAACTTGCCACACGAACGAGCCATTGGCTTTTGGCGCCTTTTGAGGATCCTGAGTTCTGGAAACTTCCGAGACCTGCAATCTCTGTAATCTTCAAGTTTTGCGACGATGCGTGTCGAATCTCGTGACACGTCATCAGTTTCATCGTTGACGATGAGTCACGAACTTGCGCGCCGCGCCTTTACATCTAATGTGACATGAATATTGAATATGCCTTTAATCAATAGAAAAAAACCCATAAAATTGCAGTACACTATTTTACACGTAACCATCGCCGTATCCTTGCAATCATGTAAAGCTAAGCTCCTCATATGGTCTACAGTAACATATCTGTCAATCTCACTTGAATGTAAGCCATCATACAGAGGCGTAAGAGCTTCAGCGGGACTTTACGGATCTTCAGGGCCATCGTCATTGAACGGTCGGAGGGCAATGATTGCAGACTTGACGGCCTTTGCACATTCGCCGGATTTCGAAAGAAGGAATCGATGTACAGCACTGATGTGGATTTCTCCCGTGGGTAATTCATAACCAAATTTAAAGGTTAAAAATTCTGGAACTTTCTTCTTGCTGGTGACTTGCATTACAGTGGACAAGGGAAGTCGGGCTTTCGTGACAACATACTCAGGCTGAAACTGATTGTACGGAATTGTTGACAGTGAGGGCATTACCGAGTCCACCAGTGCATGTAAAATGTGCATATGCGTTCTACTAATTGCGATGTGACATTTCTTCATCGTCGTTCTATTTGCGGTTAATTCATGCCCTTCAAACGAGTCAATGATCTCAGGCTGCGAACGGAAATCGGTCCATTTCAGCTATAAATCAAAATATTTCATAATTCGCCATAAAGGTAGAAACAGACCTTTTCAGAGTCATTCGGAGCATCCATTTCCGGGAATTCGTAGTCTTCTTCGGAGCTGATGGAGTCTTCAATGCTAAATATAGAAGGCATATTTCTGTACCGCTTTGCATGTCTGTCAGTGCTGACGACATGTCCAACACTATCTAAATGGTTGTTCATATTTAAAGTGCACCAGAGGAAAGAAGGAAACCTACCTTGAGACAGCTTCCTAGCTTTGTCCCTCACAGATATCTTGTTCATCGTCTCCTTGACTTTTGTCATTACTGACTAAATTTTTTCGCAGAAGCAGGGCTTTGCTATAAAAAATGAGTAACATACCCACATTCCTGAAGCAGTAGACTCTTTCCTCTCTGAAGCTCCAACACATTCCTCACAGGTATTGGGATTATGATTGGCTAGCACACTGACGTTATCACTCTCCTTGAGAAATGTATGAAGTGCTAAGGAAGAGCATGGTAAAACAGGTCTGATGTCAAGTTATGGGCTTACCTTTGTAACCCCCTTCTAATAACGATACGTAACGCTTATCGAGCTGAAGGAACTTGGCGATAACCATCATCATGTAACTATCCAACTCCTCATCTCCTCTTCCAACGAAGCAAATGTGATCGTCAGGCCTTACGCTTTTCTTAAAACTTTCGAGAGAACCAACTGCTATGTGAAATTGATCTGGTTCATCGACAAACTGAAGAGGATGCTACAGTACATTACGGCAAATATTCTTTTACCAAGCGGCAACATAAATTGAAGGAACCGGGAATGTTTCCATTAGTAAATTCTGACTGATCACGTGAATCAATGATGAAGTAGGAGTATTCGTGCTAAATATTGATTACCGTAAACGTAAATCGAAACAAGCGCAAAGTGTATTTAGATAGTACCTTAGCAGCAGATATGGGTCCTATCCTTTTCACCAATTCCTGGACAGAAACAACCAAGCAAAGCGTCTTGCTTAGGTCCACGTCGCTTCCTTCGCTGACCAAGTTCGAACCAAACAGGACGAAGTGGAACTTCTCGCGTATAGACATTGGTGTCCTTTGGGAGTAGTATTCCGCCAAGTCCATAAAATCCGGAACATCCTCTTCGCTTAGCTGTTTTGGTAGTGAGACGATATAGTCCCGTAGTTGATTTTCTTCGTTCTTCATTCCCATTATACTATCCCGAGCATTGACTAGCAAAACAAGTATCATAAAGAAGATAAGAAAAGGATCGCCCTAAAGACATGTTATCGCAAATGAATAGTCGCCAGCAACAATTACCTTGTCAAAATAACAATCCCACACGACGGAGAGGACGTTAGCCGTGCTAGACTTGGCAAGTAGTGTCGAAAACCAGTCATGCGCATATGAGTGAGGCGTACATTTAACCGACTCCAAGTGAGTACACAGCTCTGGATCGTGGTATTGTAGAATGAGTCGGAAAAGGTCGTATACTTTCGCCTTCGGTGATAAATCACTAAAGATATCAAGTGATATGAATTTCATAGATGGGCCGAACAAACCGAGGAACATATTTTGTAGTTATTGCGAAGAAAATATTGTAAAGAGTTGACGCATCGAATCCAACGGAAATCAACACTTCCAGCAGTTCTATCCATCCATTATCTGTGTTAAATTCAAGGCCCTGTTTCTTGCAATACAGAGTTACGAGACTTTCCAGCTCCGGAACGCTAATGATATCGCCCACACGGTCGCACACGGAACGGCAATGCTTCCTCAACTCAGCTTGATTCTTTAAGTTGTATAATTGATCCCAATCCATCAGCGGGTCAGCTTTATTCCGGACTCCGAGAGCATTCTGAAGCGCCATTTCAAATTATATCAAGTTGAACATTGAAATATGACTCACCACCCATTTTTCACATCGTTTGCTTCGAACACAGTAGAACGCGTCAGCCGCAGAAGCCTCATTGTTGCTATCTGAGGATTGAGCATGGGTCGCAAGTTCCTTTGACGCTCCTTCATTATCGCAAACCCTGAAACAGTTGTATCGACGAGCTTGTTTAGAATCTGGCAGTACCAGTCATCGCTCAAAACGCTTCCACTGGACACATCGAATTCTTCATTTGCTGTAGTAGTCATTGCGCCGACATCGAATAACTGCTGCAAGTATGAGCTAAACGTATTCTATCCGCGGTGGAGCAAGTGCACGACACGTAGAATAACGGCGAAGAAAAGAAGGTCAAAAGCTCTTAGCGAAGTAATACGAAGTGAGAGAAAATCGAATGCCCATATGGTTGTTCCAGTCGAGCTCTTCGTGTTTAACATCAACACGCGTCCACGCCACCCGTTCCCCCATCCGTTGCGAACAGTGATGCGACAAACAATCACCTCGCGTATAGACACATCGAACAATTATGGGTTAATTCTTGTGGCTTGCTTTATCACTCCATGACAGTTTGTCAATAAGGCTTGCAGTTTTGTCCATGTTATTCGCAGAATACACTCACTACAGCTCCAGCCGCCTTGTTTGTTGTTGACAACATGAAAGTCGTCTTAGGAGCCTATAGACTGAACGCCTTTTTTGATCGAGCAGGGCGCGTGGATACATTATGTCGTCAACCAAACATGGATGTTGTAAGAAAAGACGGTTTTAAGGACCAATATAGCTATCTCAACAAGTAAAAAGTCAAGTTATAAAGTCAAAGGAGTCATAGAACTACGTGATGCTTTAGCGGTAGCGCGCCGTCAGGCTCGGACATTATAGATATTCCACGTAAGTGAAGCACATAAGCATGAACCAAATACAAAATTTTCTCTATTCTCTTGAAGTCGGGCTTTAGTTTAGCTAGACCATTATTAATTGCAAACTATTCCGCTTGTTCCACTATCATAGGAATAGGAACAAAAGACAATTTGCAGGAATGCTGTCAACGATAAAATCCACACAACAACTAAAAGAGAAGAAGTTAATGTGTGCAACCAACAAGAACGACCCGACTAGTTCATTATACGGATGCTGAACACAATGGGTGAACAAGACGATTACATTAAACAGCGAGACATTTAATGTACAACAAGCAAAACAAATGATTATCAAGGATTGGGCAAACAGAAGCCCAGCAACATGACCTCCTCGATACTTCTTATATGGGTCAACTGATAAGAAATCACCGATCTTACCCTATTCTAACATTGTATAGCTTAATAAGCAACACGATTGAGCCATTAACATGATCATACCGGAGTACAGCTTCTCGACCCTGTCCCCTTACAAAACACCAACCGTCCACGGAAGTAACCTAATGCAAGCTTCAGACGTTAAAAATAGGTACAACTATTACTTATATACTCCCCTGTACAGGGAGAAACTCACAATTAGTAGTGTTATACAATACTATAGGACGTATTAACAACATGAGAAATTAAAAAACGGTGTTCGCCAGGGACGGCAATTAATTGTGTATGATGATTGGCTTTTCGGTGGGAAGGCTTCCTCGCGTAGAACGCTGCTTATTCATATGATCAATGCCCAAGTACGGAGCTGCGGTGCCAGTTGTACCTAAAGAACCGCAAACCGTTCGAATCCACAAACTATAATCAGCGCCTTACCAGCAAAATGGAGATCACTAAGGTTAACCACGTTCGTTGAATCCATGTCCAGATACTTTACAACTCGCTGTGAAATGACCAAGGCGAATTTATACTGAAACGAAGCAAATAATGCCTGCAATAGTAAGCAGGCGTCTGGACAGAAGATCGAAAAAATGGGAAAGGCAGAACAGCAAAAAATTAAAATTTATTTTAATTTATTCTTTAAAATAAAAAGCTCTTGCTTTGAATTCAGAGGATGCCTTGCACTTATAGTACCCTTCAGATCCCGAATAGAGATTTAAATTACGCTCTTTTGGGCTTTTATCTTTTTCCTTTTGTTCTTATTTTTTCTCCTGTCCCGGTGCCTAGCAAATACCTTTTCAAAGTCGCGATCAGGAACATCCAGAATTTCCTTAACACGGCGACGAACATTGTCCAACGGTTCGTGGTTAGTAACTTTCAGGTAAAATGGGACACCAAACATCCGATTCGTCTCTTTGTCGAAGTGGGAAACTGAAAGTAGGAGCTGATCCGCACCAATTTCAAGCTGGTCGACCGGGATCTCCTCCACACGGAGCTAAAAGAATACCATCAATGAAGTTTGCGCCACGTCACCCTTACTATGTGGTTGGCTGAAAGCTTTTGGGCAACATCTACAACAGGAGTATCAACCGGGAAGATTAAGAGCACGCGTAATGTGGCCGGAGTTGTACCCGTAAAAACTAATCTAAACGTAATGATGTGGAAGAACGACGCGGATGTAAAGGCCTACCGCAACTTCCTCGTCCCGTTTTCCGAAAAGGGAAAAATCTTCTCTGCTTCATCCAGAATGGAGCGGACAGTGCCTGTTTTTTCCGGGAACAAAGTGGCCTCCTGAAAAGTGTCGTCATTTAGTCCAAAATGCTCACATGAGTGACTTACGGATATGTGCATCTTATCATCCATGAGTTGAACACGCAACTGCCGACGATTTTCCATTTCCGTGAACGCTACAGGGATCTTATTGTAATAGATTTTGTAACGGCGTTGGAGACGAGGATCATGTGTTTGATTTCCAAAAAGTCCAAGGAAATCTCTGACCAACATATCCTCATATCTGTCACGTGACAAATATGACGTAGGCTTATCGCAGAACTGGTTGGTGGTCCATAACAAGATCTTTGCGGGGTCATGGCACGTTTTGGAGGCAATCCATTCGCAAAGTTGTGGCATCTTCCAGTCCTAAATATAAAATGGTAAAAGACCCGTCCAACTGTTTCTGTAAAACAGTACGATTCCTATCTCTCCGTCGAATGGCTGATTCGCTGTTGGAGAAGCTGTTGAAGGCAGTAGATCAGGGTTGACGTGCGCCTCAACGTATATTCTGTTGTAAGACATTAAGAAATTACTGCGGGCATTGTTTTCAGGGGTGGCCTTATCAGCCCTCTCAACGATGATAATTCCACCATCAGATACTTCCAAGAAAGTTGCATCTTCAGACAATTTGCGGTGCGATTCCTTCAGAGCGCCAACGAACTGAGGTGAGAGTTCCTACAAGCACTATAATGGAAGGCAACATTAGTGAAATATGTATACCTCATAATAGTTGTATGTGGTTTGAGCCGGGTAGCCTGCAAGCTTAGAAATGTCCGGCGCAAAATCTTCTAGACTCTTCTCGAAGTTCAAGAAAATGGAGCCCAGATATCTGGTGGACCGTTTTTCCGGCTCGTACTCCTTCACGAAGAAAAGCACATCGCCTAGACAGGAAACCATTCAAACCGAAACAAGGAAACAAACGTACTGTGTTCGTCATAGGGCTCCAATCCCAAATTGCGATATCGGCGATCAAAAGGCGCGACTTCAATAAAAAGAATGTTTCTATCGCTCTCCACCAGCATTTCCACAGTTTGGATGGGCTCAGGGCCATACTGATCTCTTTTCAGAAGAGCATGTGGCCGGAGACGTTCTAGAACAAAGGCAGCCTCTGGAATTCGTGGAGCTGATTCCTGGAAGGCCCATAAGCGGAATTCATTAGGCTTCATGTCCTGGAAATCACTCAAGTTATAATTATATTGATGCAGGGGATGCATTTACCAGACGTTCAGCACAGAAATCGTACAGTTCCGGTATGCTCATCTGCTTCTGCACTCGAACCTTATGCAAAGGACACTCATTTAGACGCTGGTTATCGTACAGATCAAAACCATGGTAATCCAGCATATCGTCTTCCGTAATCAGCTAAATGCTCATCAAAAGAATGTAAATAAAGGAATATAAAATAGTACCACGAGATCAGTGAATAGATGGGCTTCAAGACGGTCCTTTTTTCGTTGGATTTCTACCCGCTTCTCCTGGTCAAATCGTCGCTTAAGGTGGTCAGGAATATCAACGTCCGTCACATCACAAAGAACTTCTTCGAAGGCGTCCTTCTTCACATACACGAGCATATAGGCATTTGTGAATGCCCGACCCAGCTCGAGATCGTCGCCTCCAAAGTTATGAAGGACCGCATCGTCCTCAGCTGCCCTCGAGACAACGTCGTCGTCGAATTTGCACCACTGAGAATGGAAAATGTTCCAAATTGAAACTGGGTCTGTTAACAAACCTTGGGGGTACCCTTCAGATTGGTGTTGATGAACACGACATAATGGCCTCCGTGGAAATCACCAGAGTGAACAAGAACTGCTTGAAGGACGTAGTTATAATCATTCGATGTGTTGTCAACAACAAATTGGTTCAAATCTAGTTCGACGCTGAATTCAAATCTGAAAAACGAGCTCCAGTGTGTTAATTCGTTCAAAGTATATCTAACCGATCGTTGATCTTTACGTTATTGTCAACTGTAGGATCGTACTGGAAGCGCATCAGCTGTAGATGCAGGACAGGTGGGAAGCTCGTAAACTTGACACCCTTTTCCGCTCTCTGCATGCCCAATTCGCCGGCATCGTACTTATTGTCACCATCCAGCACTTCCGACGCTGTATAGTCGCGGAAAGAAGCCAGAACTGAAATCGGTACGGTAGCATCGTAGAGGGATGTCTCAAACTTACTGTCTTTTTTGCCCTTCACATTGAGTTGGACATCATAGAAGAACTCTTCCCGACTTGACTCGAAGCTGACTTCTGTACAACGGATGTACGACTTCATCCGTCCTTTGAACAACGTAGGAATTGTGTCAGCGACTTTCGTATTCTTCATCTTCGATTCCAAATTATCTAGCAAAACGCGGCACAATTCCTGAACGTCGTGCTGTAGGAAAGAATCGACTGAGTCCCAGCCGAAAGACTTCGTGAGCTTCTTCGTCCCGACAGGTTTATCGGAATGTTGCAGCTCATAGAAGACTCTTTGCATGGCTAGAGCGACAGAATTGTCACAGTCGTCCTCTTCAGTGGGCATTTCATAAACAGCCTGTAATGTGATTGGTTTCTACTGGCAAATAGATAGTGAACGAAGTACCTGGCGTAACTTATTACAGAAGAATAAAGTCTGAAGAATGGAGTTCATGTAGCACGTAGCTCCTTGATTCTTCAATCCAATAAATCCAGCAAGCTTCTTGCTGTCCCAGGCAACACCGTGCGGTGCATCGGCAAAGACGTGCACTTCCAGTCTAACAGTATCATCAAGTACATAACCATTCTCTGGATTAAGCAGTGTCTGAAAAATTCACGTATTACATTTTTGTAGGAAGTTTGAAAATACAAGACTACCACCACGGAAATGATCAAAGCATGAAGGGGTCACTTACCTCGCAAGTCATGAATTGAGAGTAGCCCCAATCATTCTCCTTGGGATAGAATGTATGCGTGATACGACGTGAATGATCTTCTTGGCCAGCGCGCTTATCAAGTGCCACGACTTTGAGAGTAGCGCTGGCTTGACAGGTCCAAGTGGGCACCTCAGAATCACCATTGCATTGAAGGAAGAATCCAAGAGCACGAGCAGATCTTTTGGTATCGTGCATGTTCGGGCGGAATTCTCGGGGGATTGCAAGGATCCGCCATGGCAGGCCACGCACATAAACCTGACTGCTCAATCTTTGACTTCCTTCAGGACTGCCTTTCATGAATTCGGCAAAGTTGTCGATCTCAAGGGTCAAGGTGCCTTCTGGCTTGTACTTGTCTAAATTTCAGAAAGGACTAAGAATTAACGTAGCAATCGACCGCACCTGAATCGTCTGCCTCCATGTCATCAACTGAAGTGTCACCTAATAGCACATTATCACTACAGATCTACAGGGCCTCTTTTTACCGTTTCCGCCATGGTTCGAATTTTCGTCATTCGACACCTCCATTTGCTCCACGCCGTCTTCATTGTCATGCTCCATGGGAACTGTTGAGTCGGCCATCTCGTGCCGTACCAACGTCGGCATGTCGGTGGTATCGTTATTAGCTTCAACCGCTTCCACGGCGTCCGCACCGGCTCCACCACCATTAGTCTCATTCTGAGCCATAGGTGAATCCCCCTGGAGGAGCTTGTCCTCACCCATGTTGACTGATTACCAAACGAGTGTTTGACGAGCTAGTCGATAACTTCGCAACGACAAGCAACTGGAAAGAATAGGCCTGAGATCTGAATTACACAATCGCGCTAGCCACAAGCTCGACCGGTGAATGGGCGAATTCTTCACCGGTCAATCTTGACAACGATTATGCAGAGGAGTTCGCACAGAACGCGACGATAGTAGTCAAATAGAAAGTTCATATGTTTCGGGACTTCACGATCGGGAACGGTGAAAGCGCTTCGCCGATCGATAATGCACTGTCGGAATGGAACAGTTGTCCATGAGATGTTACTCCCGGTTGTGATTAGTAAGCATTTGATCCGCGAAAGACCCGCGCGATCCCACTTCTTCTCACATTCGCTGGGTGGCATCGGTGAGATGCGAACGTTCGGCGACGCTTCTGAGAAGAAATCGTGCTGGGACCTAATCCTTTGCCACAACGGCAGTAACACGCAACGGCGTCCGCATCCGCGAACAATAGTATCACATCGACTGGGTGAGAAAACGTCGTGTGAGTTCCACAGCCAACCAACCATACTTCACTGCCATCGGCACAGGAGTTGAGAAGTCAGGGAGGGAGACGTTCGTTCGCAGAGGGAGATTCCGCAACGCTCAGACACCTTTTACCTTCTTTGTTTCACGTATCCTTTCTCGATCCGTGAAGCCGACGCTCTGCTAATGTGCTCATAGAAGCCATATGCTAAACGTTACAGTGGATGGCGAAAATTAACACATGAAAGGAAGACGCTGCAGGATATGTCGAATTATCGAACGAGCCCGTGACTCAAACAATCCTCATTGGCAACGTGCCAAATTGTATTTGAAAATGTTGTTGATGAGTCTTCTTTTCTCGTTCGAACTGTATCCGTGACGATCATGTGAAACGGCAATTCTGGAAATCGGTCCACCTTGTTTTGACCTATTAAAGGGTCGTTGAGTTCAAGCCAAATGCACTTCATCTTCACTATTTCACCTAACCTAATACTTGTCGCATGTACATACAAGCCATCTGCTGGACCTGCAAAGACTGTTATGTAGCGGTAGACCTGCCAGGCATCTGATTTAACTTATCCACTGGAAGATCATGCTCAGGCGTCGTACAACCTTATCAGCGCTGTTTAACTTTAACTACAACAAGAAACCTTTGCTTCCAGTTGCTAAAAAAAGGAACTGCTTCTGTGTAAACAACGTGAGTCACGTGATAACCATCAAAGTGAGAGAAGTGAACTGTGTGGACACAGATAAGCCCATTGAAATGCGTTTATTAGGCAAGAGAACAGAACTTCTGAAGTTCTACGTACAGAGCGTACGTTAAGCAACACAAGGACGATAGTACATGGATTAGCATTTAGATCCAGAACGCTACAAACTTGACTCTCAGCACCGAGATTGCCGATTCGAACCACCACAAAATTGATGTTTCAGTGGATTCATTTGTTCAAGCTATCAAGTAACGTATTCGCTCTTGAAGACGGAGGCCATGTCACATTATCCAAACGTCCGTAAGATAGATTTTGTCTTCTGTAGTACTTGGAAAAAATATGTGCGCCCTGCGTCTGGTGCCTTTAGTCTCTGAAGTCCAGCTGAAGTCGCTTGGAATTATAGTAAAGGTCTAAAGCTCAGAATGATGGTAAATCTTTCAAGCATATGGGAACACCAGCATGGATCGCCTTTTATGGTGGACATGATGTGTATTGTGTCCTCAACCTCAGATGTAGCCTACTCTTTGCATACATATGAAACTTGCAGCAACTGGAAGACCCATCCTTCAGCAAATGAGGGTGCTGTACATTATAATGGTTATGTATGCCTGCAAGTGTCTTCGATTTGCTTCCTCATCACCTTTACTGCTGTACCCTCATTGAAGTTTCAAAGCACTTCCAATATGCATATCTAGGGACGAAACATGTGCATAGAATACAATGCAACGATGGCTGGGAATTGTTTGCGCCGGCCGACAGAGGGAATTGTCGGTGACCGGAAAATTGGAACATGGTTTTATTCTTAACTCATGTCGCAACCTGTGTTCCCGTGACCTTAAGACGGGCATTATCATCCGCGCAATTGTCCTATTATTCCTAAAGTGCGCAGTGAACCCACTCGATTAACCATGACCGCTCTTCTTCAATCCATCTTCACCGTCGCTGCCTAAGGCGAAACTGTGTCGGCGTTATCCGGCGGCATGACGCGCGTTCGCTCCACAGTCAAGACTGTTTCAGTTTTCAAAATTCCAGACTGAGTAGGTCAACATAGCGTTGAAGGTGAGGTGTCGTCATGTATCTGCGAAATGAATTTTGGGTTAGTTACACCCTATCTATGGAGATCTAAAGTGGCATCGGTGTCAATGTCACTTGGTCAAACAACAACTAATTGGAATTTTACGGTGCTATGGTTAACATTTAAAACATAATAATGATAAAGAAAAACAACGTGAATTCAACGATAACAATAACAAACTCCATGGAAACAAGTGTCAGACGATACAGTACGTTGCGTAAAGCAGATATGCTTCACTGGATTACGTGGTGGCCTATGTGATGCTAACATCATTTGGTTCATATCGAAAAGGTGGAAAACACGAAATGCACTTACAAACACTGCATAACACATACAGGCATTAACCCGAAAAGCAATCCGATTCAGCCTGAGCAATGTAGGTAATCCGCTCAAACGAGGTCAGCCGGACGTTTGCATGCTTTCGCATCATTTCTTCATGACTCCGACGCGTTTGTTTTTTCTGTGCGAACGTTTCATTGCGCAATTTAATGGATTTAAAACAGATTTTACAGTCCCGACGATTTTCTCGTCGGATTTGTGACCTTTAGGAGGTGCGCGATAGTGACAGCCAACCCCATATATTGAAAATCACACCGCCGTAGCCCGACCCATTTCATCGCTCAGTCGTTCAACATGGTGGCCTCGGGCGCGGTATGTGCCCTCATGGGGCTGATCCTCTTCACCTCAGGCTATGTCGATGCCGCTGTGAGGTTCGCCAGACAAACTCCTGATAGTGAGCATGGCTTGGGAAGAAACCAGCCAGCTCCTTTCTTCCAGTCATTCGGTCAGGACCGGACCCTTACTTCTAAGGTACTACCTAGCTATTCCTTCTAACCTGACTATTTGTTATGCAGGAAAAGGAGAACCTTGCTCAGATGGGAGAGCTTGCTTCTGGCGTGTTGGAGAGACTCGGTCTCAGCGTTGGAAACGACCGGGAAGTTCGTCGCAAGGAACCCGCGAGTTTCATCCCCTCGGATGACATTTCCCAACTCGTCAATGAAGCCAGCAGCAACAGAATCGACCTCCAGGGCATCACTAGCGGACAGATCCCTGGACTCGCCCCCATCCCGGTTCCTGGCTTCCCCGGTCCTTCTGACATTCCTACCGTTCCTGGTGTCAATACCATCCCTGGTCTTAGCAACTTCAACTACGTGGTAAGGCATATGGCAACATAGGGATTCACATTCAATGTTTGTACTGGGTGGGAAATGACTTTAGAAGAATTGTCACCTTTGGATCGCCGGTATTAAGAACGGTTTTTTAGGTTGGACAGCTCATCCCTCAAATGATCCCGCCAACAAACACTCTTCTTGGATCTTCGATTAGCCGCCTCCTGCCCAAGGATGCTACCAAAAACCTGGCTAAGGATGTTTTCCGCGCCGTCCATCCAGAGGCAGAGAATGTTGACGTCGCCCGCATGATGGGACGCTGGTTCCAGGTGAGTATTTCCGCGTAGTTTAATCGGCAGATCAGCTGCACCGATTTACGTCCGAGTAGCCTTGACCGACTGAAATATGGGTCAAAGTGAAATTTGAGTCTCGCGGATTTTCTCCAACACCCATTTCACCGGCGATGTAATTTAGGTGATCAATAGCCCTCATGTCATCCGTGAAGCCTGCACCGTGTCACACTGTAGGTTGCGACAATTAGGTCACCGTTAACCACACCATTTTGCAGTCGGAGCGCTTACCAACAACACATACAGTGCCACCTTCACCATCCTGAAGTTCTACCGCGAAGGAAACGCTAACGGCCCTCCTCGGTTCTCCCTTGGCTACGGCTTCAAGGCTGGAGACACCGGTCAATTCCTCCTCCACACCAGCAACTCCCCCGACGCCGAGCCTTGTAAGTGCGCTGCGCTGTCGGACATACCGTCTCATTATTGTTTCAGTCTGGGTCATCAAGAAGGGTCCCCTCAACGAGTACAACCAGTATGACTACGCCATCGTTTCCAACTGGGTGCGCTTCCCAGTGTTTGTCATCGCTCGCGACCCCGAACGCTTCCGCAAAGTGCACATGAAGGGTGTTTTGCAATTCCTCGAGGACAATAGTGAGTCCTTCGTGACTGTGGCGCAGATCTCAACGTTTCCTTTCAGACTACATCAATGTCATGACCAAAGCATTTAACATGATCTCACCGGTCGATTACAGTCAGTGCCAGTACACTCCCACCTTCTCCGGGGCTGGAAAATGAGAAATCCACAATGAATACTTGTAATTAATAATAAGTTATTGCTGTAGTCAAAGTCCTAATAATGCCAACGATTCATGTTTAATAAAAAGAGATCACATGTGGAAAGAGTTGAGACGACTGGCATTTGCAGGATAAGGAACATAGAGGAGCACATAGGAAATGGTGACAGTCAAGGTCTGTTACATGATGATGCATTTGCGAGACTGGTGGTCTTGTTGGCAGACTCCGTTGCCATTGGAGTTCAGTTGAATGACCGAAGTCTTCGCACGGTTCATGAGGAGATCTGTGCGGAGGCTAGGACGCCGAGCGTTGATATCGGTAAATCTAAAAGAGTTCTTCCAGTGCTTTGGAATTGTTTAACGTCTTAGGCCTTTTCATGTACTCATAGTTGCTGAGGACCCAGACCAGATCTCAAACTCCCATCGTCATTCTAACCCGGAACGGATCACTGTTCCCATGTGGATCTGTCCCAATAAACGATGTAACCTACGTCGTGTCATCGAAGTCACGCGAGAATCGTGAGCGCATCCGCTGAAGTACGCGTTTCTTTGTCCCGTCCGACGTGTTGAGAACGCCATCGGCGGACAGTTCGTTGCGCAACATCTTGTGCAGCTGAGGGTTCATGTGGCGAGGCAATTTCGCCATTGAGAACATTTGCCCAAACACCTAAATGTTTTGCTGTGAGGGTCCGCGTTGGAGAACAAGTCGGATCGGCCCATCTATGTGTGTATTTTTAAGGAATACGTCTATTCACTGCTCCCGTTCCCTGCCAATTTCATTTGTGTCTGTTGGCTTCCTTCCGCTATGGCAATAAGCAGTGTCACCATTCCAATTTGTCTTATCATTTCTTTCTACTCACCACCAGCGCCAGAGTGTTTCGTTGTTACGGCAAAGGGGTGGTGGACACGGCAAATTGCAATTGAGATGCACACGACATTGGATTCACCCAATGCTGGCAGTTCAATTAGGCCGTCAGGACTTGGATATTGATTTCGAATTAAACGCTGTAATGCTTAGAAAGTCTAATTGGGAGAAGATAGCGAAAAGTGAAAGCTACGATGGGGCAACTAAGGGCGCAAAAAGCCTTTCAAAGTCAATGAAACGATGTCTGCGCACACAATACGTTGTGATTGCTAAGCGGCTTACCGTTTCAATGTTCTCGTTGTCAGCTGCCGAGCAGGTGAGGAAGACGTCCTTTGCACTTCCCGAAATAGAGTCACCTAATAGTGACGCCGCTTCCTCGGGGTCTGTCTGCCAGCGTGATTTGGGCAAATCCATTTTGTTCATGACGAATAGGATCGGCACACTGTGCGGAGCTTGCACGTTGAATGCGGCTCGACTACTCTTGCACTCCAGGATCTGCTGCCTGATGTCGACCATCTGCTCGACGCTTTGCGGCAGGTCCACCGAGCTGACCACTATGAACATGTCCCCTAGAAGACAGAAACAAAAATTAGAAAAATTTACATATAATCGAATAACGTTGCGTGCCTCATTTATATTTTAACATTTATCTCATGAATTATGCGACAAAAATCGAAAATGGCGACACAAAGGGAATGCGCATTGCCATCCGGAATCCGGTGTTGTCTTGCGGATTCTACCGTACACATATCCTTTTTATGTTAAGAAAAGATGTCAGCCCGTAGATCGGTCTACCCGCTAAGACACTTTCTCCTTCGTGGTAACATTTTCTCGATTTCAGAAAATTTCACTCGATGTATCGAATTTCGCTCATCTGCTTGATTGTTCCCCTTGGGCGTCGTTCATTGTTTGCCTCCGAAATGTAAATCGTCGGAATTTAGTCTTTAAATCCTGACGAACTCAGAAACTCGCCGATAGGTTCCGTTAATTGGTCAAGAAACCCTTTCTGGCTTTGTTTGTTTTGTCGAGTTAAGTCAAATAATGATACCGCAGGGAGCAGGACATTGTGCTCCCCAGTCCCAGGGGCATCCCGTTAATTGGCACATCTCCGTCGCATAGCGGTGATGTTGCCCCTTTTGCATAGATATTGACGATGAGCATATTTTAATTGCAAGCATGTGGCCGGCCGTCGCTTAACACGATAAAGAGCAAAATCGCAACGACGAACGCAGGTCATTCGATGCTGCCACCACTTTAATCTGTTGCCTTCGCGCTTCGGCTAACGCCAGCCCGTCTCAGCCAAAAGTACGTTGGGTTCAAGCTTGATTGGATAGTGTAAAAGTGCAATGCAAAACACCTGATATGTACGAAAGTTTCCGAGAAGCCGGAAATGGATCGTTTCCGGAGCAGTCGAGGATATCGAGTTGGTAGAGTTCACCACGAATCTTGTAGATCTTGCGGTGGAAGTTCTCAATTGTCGGGAGGTAGCGGTCTTCAAAGTCCTTGTCTAGGAAGCGGTTGACAATGGACGTTTTTCCCGTTCGAGCCGATCCAATTACAATTAGACGAAACGTCTAAAGTGGATTACGGTAGTTCAAACGTAACAGTGCGTAGAACGAATCAATGTGTTGAGAAGAACGTCACGCACAAAGTTTAGGATTAATCTGCTTGTTGAACATAAACCGTGTTTACTTTTTTAATGGCCGGCGAGTTGGGGCAAGACGATCCGTCTTGGAACGACGTGGACTCTCCGGCACGCGATGGCAGTCGAACGAGGCGTGGATTACGCACGGATCGACGATTGAGAAGGCTCATTGTTGTGCCTGAACAACATGGTTGTCATTAGCCTACATCGGGATAGTCATTGCCGAAAAGCATATCACGGAGGAGTAGAGTAGCATATCAAGGAAAAGCGACTGTTTCAGGCTTTTCTCAAAAACAAAGATAAGCGTCTGCTTGGTAGGGGAATAAAGGGGAACGTTGCGAACGACATCAAAGTTTACATATGTGCGCACTTTGCAACCATGTTTCCTCCCCGGAAAGGTGCATTTGATTGTGCGGAAGTCGGCGTTAGCAGCAGACGCTAAAGTGGATAGTTGAGTGAGTCGAATGTCCAAATGGTGCTCGCGTTCTGCATAAGAAGGATGAAGCGCGTTTGCGCTTAACCTTCAAAGATCGCTTCTCTCCGAGCCAAACTGAATGACACTCATGTGGCAGTTTACCTACCGATATGGGATGTTTCCGTTCAGAGGGTATGGATGAGTTAAAAGTGGCAGGTTCTCCCGGGGAAGAATCTAACCGATGCGGCAACTGGAAACGCGAGGGTAATGAGGGGCTAGGGAATGTACACACTGATCTCTAAGGGCCAGATGTGGATAAACATCAAATAACAGTACGGATTAACAACCTAACGCGTAAACAAGACGTAGAACGAAAAGCCGACGAAGAGACGGGGTCCATCGGAGTAGGCATGAAATGTACGTCTAATTTTGCGAGCAGTGATAATGGACGAAAACAATTAGCTCGAAATTGTCGACTTTGCACTTTGGGTAAGCTCGCGCCCGCGTCGATCGACCGGGAAGGAACTTAAAGACAGCAAAGCGACAAAAAGGAACGAAGAAAAGGCGCTGGACCCAAAATGCTCATCGAAAACCCCCTGAAACCGTGCTTGAAGTCGTCCATTGAACGCCTATTTCTGCGAGTCCGCCCAGTCATGGACACTGAGCTCGCACACTGGGGCGTGGTCTCAGCACACAAAACACGGAAAAAGTGCCGTTCTAAACTGCTTTTATAAGCACTGAAAGTGTCAAATTATCAGGTGCCCCTCGCGGCCGCAACCTCATATGAATGTGCCGCGTCCGAAGTGTGCCTTTGCGACAAGAAAACATACGAATTACGCGGCAGAGCCTCAACTCATTGCTCATTCAAGCTCCTTAGTCCACGACTTTTACCCTTACTGCCTTGCGATTCGTGCTCTGAAAATTAGAAAAAGGCACTTCATTCTGCATCTCGACAAATTGTACTTTGCGAAACTACTGTGCATAAAAAAGCCTAGGATGTGCGGAAGGTAGTTGGCCAAAGTATCATCCATTACGTCGCTCAAATTAGCCTTCAGCACAATTCGTGCTAATCGTTTCTCGTCGAATTCGGAAGTAATTTTACATTCTCAGTTCAATTGAGATACTCAGATAATTCTCTCATCCGCTAATGATTCAGAGCCATTATCTGAACGCTTAAAGCAGTTATCGTACGAAAATATGGCACTGTGAGGACATGGATGCACTTAAAGCCAAAGGGATAAACCAACTAAGAACAGCTAATCAAGTTTATCAGCCGGAACTCAAGCTCCAACCCCTTTCATCAATAGTTCCCGTTCGCAGGTGCACAGCTACGCTAGCAGGTTGCTATATCCGTTGCATATACGACTTTACAGATGTCTTCTTAAGATGAATGAGATGAATCAGCCACACACCTGTATGGAAGTCATTTCCTGCAAAGTCTACATCCACGAACGAACATTACGTAGAGTATTTATGCTGTAACCTACACCAAATTGCAAACCTTAAGGAATAAATATGGGCAAATAACATAATTACTGACCAAATAACCCGTCCTGAATAACTGTCGATCTAAGGAAATATCACAGGTTAGATTAACTATAAACAACAAAATAACGCACGAACTGCACACATGAATGCTTCGGCATTTGCGGCCACAAAGTAACTGCGTCAACAGCTGAGTGTGTCGATCGAAGAGCAGAGAACCGTGAGCTCCTCACTGAATTCTATTAAACTATCATGATGAAACGGTAAACAGCTCCGCACTTAGCGCCTGGAGGCCACCATCGAGTATGCAAACTCTATTATAACACCTCGATACTAGTTCCGCAGATAGCTGAAAATTCACGTAAGCGAAAGGCAATCGAATTAACGCCAATGTTAACCTTTCGAGCGTGATCTAAGTGGCTGTTGTCCAGTACGCAAATTGTGTGGCAGTTCGCTACGGCGGTCTCGACCGCAAAGCTAATGATACTGAACGAAGAGTCGCTGATGTCATCTGTATATGGGAAACTAATGCTGCCTTGTATTGATCCGCGGTTATACCTGCAAAGATCGCCCAATCAGATAAGGACTAAAATGAAATTCGACTCACTCGACAGATGATCGAACATCGATTATGAGAATGGTCCCCTCCTTCAACAACCTCAGCATGTCGTGGGGTGAGATCCTAGGACAGTGAAATTCACGAAGTTCCTGAACCGAGTAGTCGATTAGCTGTCCGTGATTTTCATCCAAGTGACATGTTGCGTGCTGACGATACGCACAACTCTGAGGAACCGAGTTATAGAAGGACAGGGAATCTCCGACAACTTGGTCGATTGATAAATCTAGGAAATGTTAGTGGGTTGGGTTTCTCGGAGCTAAAGTTACCTGGTAAGTCAGAAAACAGAAGTATCGCGTCATTGAAGTGCGAATCGATCAGCTGGGGTCGTAGTTGGGCCAAAATAGCAACGCCGATGAATAATGGAAACGACGAATCCACTAACAGCAGTGTGTCCCAAAGATGAAATAGCTTATACAGAGGTAGTACATGTGCAAAACAGGTAAGGAACCACGGAATAGCAAAGAGTTCCGGCAAAAAATCCATTTTGCGAAGATGGGTAAACAGCTTGGCATCCAGGAAAGAGACCAGGTGGTTGAAGACACAGAGATATTCTAGAACGACGTTAGATAAAATGACCAGAAGCAACAGCCCTTAGTGCTTTCACACTGTAATTCCCATTATCAAATTGGTATCATTTAAAATGTTTTAGCGAGTACTCGCCGCGGCTGACCAACATGCGGTTACGGTAGGTAGTTCCTATGAGGCTCCTTCCCAGGCATTACGAGCTTATCGAAGCCTTCCGTGTTCGTGCGAGGATCCAGAAGTTCATTGAAGAGATGCTTCTCCATGCGCTTCTTGTGGATGATATTTCGAGGACACAGTAGACGGGCAGTCGCCTACCGTATCCGCTAACCACTCACGAGGGCGTCGACTACCGCAACCACAACAGAAAACGTATATTTTAAAAATGGAAGAGCTCTACTCCCTTGTATAAATAAGTCACCTTGTATAACAGCCGAGTTGTCTTTCAGAAAGAAGTCCTTCAGATACCGGTTAATAAATGAATTCAAGCAGGCGTAAGCTAACGCTGAAATTGGAATGATGGTTATAGTAGGGGAATGAATCACCACTTACGAATATCATCAAAGTTTAACACGAGGAAAGGAGCTGTTAGAGAGTCCAGACCCTGCCAATAAACGTAATGAGGATGCTTAAACAGCCATGCTTTCAGCAAAGACTTCAGTTTCCTGTGAGCGGCTGGCGAAGTCATGAGTTCTTCATACTATATGATTCTTCATACTTACTAATAGAAGGCTCCGGTGCAAACCTGATGACATCTAGGAATGTCCACCTGGAGTTGCCTATCAGACGGCTGTTCCGAGATCATATCGATTCCAAAGAAACGATCAACAGAATCCTTCCGTACATTCAACAGCGTAGCCCATATTCTCCCCCGATAGAGGGGTGGCACATCAAGTTTAACTTCTTTCAACAACTTACCTCTTTTGCAAGGATACGACTGGATTAAATGGGCAATTGCTCGCATACGGGACGCCTGAAAGTAGCTTGTCAAAGGCAAGCAATCTGTAATGGCCGTACCTGATAGTCAATGTCCTTTTCCTTAACCACTATCGGTAGAATGTATGAAGTTGATGTAGAATTGCTTCCAACTGCATCCTTAGATTCATATTCATAACTTTTGTGCAAGAGCCGTGGACTAATATCACTTAAGCGTTTCTTCATGTTTGAAATAGGCAAGGCGAATACTTTCAGGTCTAGATCACAGACGTTATAGTTGTGGCATCCGAAAGTGCTGTAGTCATCAACTACACATCTAAATGTTTGCATGTGGGAAGAATACATATGAGTGACTTACGACGGCACAGAAAGAAGAGGCGATTTTAACTGGATGACTCCGCGATTGATAAGAATGGTTTCAACGCTGCTTCCGCATAGTTTCCAGAGGTAGAACATTTCATTTCGTTGATCAATGTTTGCCAGTTGGTCGAGAAATGAATATTTTTTGTCCTGAGACTGGGGGGAAAACATCTGCAGTAGCTGTCTGCACGACATCCTATTAGACGGGAGGAGTTGCAAACAGCTTTCAGCTATCTCGAAAAGCTCATTTCCATTTTCATTATGCACGACGTTAGCATTGAGCTTTTCGAGCAATCCTTGAAGAATACTGCGATTGTTCGCTAAAGACAGGGATCAAAAATTATTGAACAACTCCGTTAAACACACAGTTCTTGATCAAATATCGCATGATCACTAAATATTCGTCCTCGTTCCATGTTTGAGACATTAGTTGGCCCTGAACAATGTTGTCACAATAAAATCCAGTATTAATATTTACCGTGATTAGTTCGACCAAAATTATTCCTAATGACCAGACGTCACTTTTGCCGGACGCCACCGTATTCGCTCGCCATAACTCTGGCGCCGTGTAATAGACGTTGGCCAAAGGGAAGTCCAAATCTCGTCCACCATCGCTGATGTAATGCAGACCATATTGCGACAGACCAGCATGAAGAGAACCCTGGAATGGTAAACAGTGAAAATTACAAAACCAATGTTTAACATACGTCGACTTCTCGCAATAGAATGTTCTCAGCCGTTAAATATCCAACGACGATTAGCTTGGAGTGCAGAAAACTGAGAGCTTCTATCAGCTCTCCTACCAGTGCGAAAAGGTCGGCTTCACTAAAGAGAAAGTAAAAAATAAAACGGAAAACAACGTGACACACTTCATGAAGAGTGGCATACAACTTGCGAGACTTTTACCGTAATCCTCCGAAATGACAATCGTGATATTCTGCGCAGCCTGAGAACGTGTCATCTCCACGTATTTGCATATTCCAGGATGGTTTAAAGCTGTGAGCGTGGCAAATCTGCCAATCATGCGAGTTGACGGGCTGATCGGTAGACTAGTGAAGGAACTCTTGCTTGCTTCGTCAGCATCTTTCCCGAGAAGAGTGATGGCCCCAAACTTAATTAGGTCGATATGCATGAGTTCAAAGATGTTCTGAATATCTGTTGACATCACAGCACAAAATCAAAGAGTGCTACGGGAACGCGTAGTACAGATATACTTCTGCAGAGATCTCCAGTTTTGCATTAGCAGCGATCCTCAATATATTTTTTGGAAAATTGACAAAGAAGGTCGACCCTACGAGTGAACGAACAAGCGGGCAGACATTGTGCGACGTTTTGTCAAAATCTTGCTCTGGAGGAAAACCATAACAATATATAGCACGAAAGCAGGAAAACTATCATTTATTTAGGACACAATACGTCAGCAATTTTACATTGTAATCAAAAATTCACCGTCATAATCATGCTGAAGTCCGTTGGCAGAGTAGCAGAAAGCAAATCGCATGGTAATCTGAAACGTGCGCTATAAACAACACAAGGCACCTCCCTTACATTCTGCTTCGGCAGCAGAGAGTCAACATCAAGCAGAAGGATCTGACAGATGTTCTGCTGGGCCAACAGAGGACTGAATGCGGGAAGTTTATCCTTCTCAGCAGGTAAAAGCCGCGATTCCACTGCCTTAAAAGGAGAGGATTGAACGAAACAGACACGCATGCGTTACCGGTGTAGAAGAGGCTAGCGTGAGACGTATATTAGTGAGTTCGTAGCAATTGTTGTTTGTAGCACAAGCAACGAATGGATGCATTCTACTCGACAAGCGGGAACATTCCCCGAAATACAGTACGATTTTGACATTACTGTTGTCAAAGATAATGAGTGGACTGCGAGCGTGATCTAGAAAGAAAAATTCGTTGCCACCTGCCGGGAAACTATACTCATTCTTACCAAGCAACACATCTGTAAGGTCCAGTGAAACAGTGTCTAAGCCGCTGCTCCGAATAGCTGGTGAGACATCCTGAACTCGGTAATGATGATCAAAACGCAATGAAAGCACGGGAATATCACAGTCGTCACAACACTCCACTTAAAATCACCATGCTGCCCATGGGGGAGAAGGGATCTGTTGAACTTGGTGACGTTGTTGTTGGTCCTCCAGATACGGTCAAGTGGCAGGGCCTACACATGGCTTTAACACCGCATAATTAGAGCAAAAACTCACCGATTTACTTCATCAGATTTAGACGAAAAGGCCTTCTCGACAAGGTTTCCTAGCAATTCATCCAGTGACGATTTCGGTTTGTGCTCTTCTTGACTCTTTTGCTCCGCTTTCTACAGTACCCATGAGAAGAAATGATTCATGAACTCGGGCTTACCTTCTTCCCAACTGCGGGCGAAGAAGCGATGGAAAGACCGATCAACGCGTCGTCATCCAACTCAGCATGACCCAGAGAGCTTTGGTTTGCTGTTCCTGGTGCTCTTGACACATTCGAAAGACCAATAAGATCAAGCTGGTTTGAAATCTCTTCGGCGATCTCTTCAGAGCAGTCGTTCGAAGCTCCATTCCGTTGAGGTGCACCTTCATTTTTGCCAATGACGGTTTTATACCGTTGGATGGTTTTGTTAATGGCATCATTGACGGAGAGTACATCTGCTAGGACGTCGTCGTCGCTTTCAGCAGCTTCTCCAGCGTATCGGAACATCATCGGCCTCAGCTGGAGCAGCTCCTCATAAAGCTCCTTCAAATTAAGTGATGTACGGTAATCTGCAGTCATCAATTGAATACCTTCTTCACTCCTTGGTCCGATTTTGAAAACATAGAGTATTCGTCCAACATCTCCGAAAGCACTCGACAGCAACCTTCCGCCTTTTCTATACATTCTCGTCGTTTAGTAACTCTTTCCATACGTAAATCTTCCTAAAACTTCCCTGGTTATGATCATAGTTCTTCTCTTGAACTCACCGATCGAACCATGCTCTTGATCAGTCGATTGGCTGCTTGCAGGTCATCAGGATTTTTGCTTTTAAGGAGCTCGGAAAGAAGGTGTGCTTTCTCTTCGTCCTCAAAGAAGGCCAACCGCGATGGTTTAGGACAGTTTGGTATTTCCATGGCTACGACAGGGTCTTCTTGAATGACTCCTTGCTCCTTCAACAGCGCATAGACTTCTTCTATTTTTCCTAGATGTCGCATTGAATTTTTCCAAGTGAAGAGGAGTTCGATGGCTCGCTTCTTCACGGTTTCGCTTGTTTCGAGACCCATATACTAAATGTTTAACGGTTAATAATTTTTCAGAACATGCAAATGAAAATAAACATTATCAATAAGAGATTTTCGACATACCTTCGGAGAAAGAAGACGAACAAACTGATTGAGGAAGCGAAACTTCGCAACCTCATTCCACAATCTTTGGCCGCAGTTTCTCACGCATTGGTCCAGTATCTATTACATAAAAGCTATGCTAGTTGATACAGAGATGTATATGATTACATTGAGGGCAATCAAAGCCTCCGATTGATCAGGGCTCAAGATCTTATGAGACAAGTTCTTCACGGCGACAACAGCTCCTTCCAAGTCGCTTCCGATTTTCTCGCATAATACCACTGTCAGTTGACTTCTTTCATCGTCGCTTATATACGGATTCGTTGCTGCCGCTATAAGTATAGAATTACAAGAACCAGTATGAGTTGACACTTTTTCAGATGATTTAATTTGACCTAGACTAGTCGATGCAAATAAAAATGGCTAACGGTGAGATACTTCCAAACGTGATTTACGTGTTATTGATTGACGTTCCGTTTCCAGTATCATTTCCAATTTCCAGTGTATCTTAAGAAAAAAACGGTCAGGATGATACGTCCAATTACTGAAGTCTGCCAGGACTCTGCGAAAGTCCTACATAGTAATCAATTTCTTCCAAAGAAGATATGAAAAGTAAGCAGATGTACAAGTAAAGGCTCGGCCACGATTCGTTCACGTCCACGTCCACGTCCACGTTTTTGTTCACGTAGGTGGCCACGATTGTTCACGTCTACGTCCACGTCCACGTTCACGTCCACGGACTCCGAACAAAAAAAAACGCCAAACGTCGTCGGCGTTTTTCATTGCGCACTGCCCCTGATCTTCTGGATATCGCATGCGTTTGCGGTTTTTTGCCTTCGCATAGGGTTTTCAACTGGCTTAAGCATATGCTACTACATTTGGCCAAATTTTTCGAAATTTTGTGGTTTTTTGTTTTTTCACTAAATTGATATTTGTGAGGGTGGCCACGATTGCATAGGTGGACGTGGATGTAGATAAGGACGAGGACGTGGACGTAGACGTGGACGTGAACGAATCGTGGCCGAGCCTTAAGGTAGCGTTCTCCATACCGATAAAGTATTCCAAAGGTTTGTCATGTTGCGAAGTAGACTTATTTTCCGAAAGAGTGCTCATCAGTCGTAGAAACAGCGACGATCGCGGTCTGGAAGCACTTTTACTAATATACAAAGAAAGAACGGACAAATTGCAGCTCTCGAGGAGAAAGAACGCATTTGAACTGCAACCTAACGCGACTTCCATACTCTTCATTAGGACCGCATATGCGGGTGAGCGAACGGCGAATGAGCTTCAGCATTTTACTATAGACAGTCCGAGCACAGAATCAAAGCGATGTTGAGGCGCCAGCTTCTGTCTTAAAAACACGGCTCCTTCGTGCGCATTAGAATGTGGGTTACGCGCGTCTCGGCGCCGAAGGCGAATGGATATGTGCAACGTCAATAGGTTGAATTCTGCTCTGCCGGTTGAGGACAGCGCTCTCGCCTCTATCTGCCGACCGAATGGAGCGAATAGCCGTCGTCGCATTGGTTTCGCGCCCATTTTGCTCGCCACACACATGACGCGAATTGAACGCATCGACCAGTTCATTTACTTCGGCAGCTTTTGTCAATCAATTACGAGTACTCTGAATTTGTTACATCGCTTAATCAGATTAAGCTAGCACGGCAACAGTATTTTTAAGTGGACGTCCACATTAAATGCGCATGCTCGCACGACTGAAGCGCGCTTGTCTGAGTGTTGCTCACGAGAATTAGTGTTCGCTATTCCTACGGGAAATTCGCGTTGCTACCTCCGTGTCTATATCTGCTCCTGTTCTTTGTGTATCTTACCTTTATGTTTATCTGTTTAGGTGAAATGTCTCGATCAAGACCGCTCCAGAACATCATAAGTGCGCAAAAGCGTTTTGACAAGGACCTTGCGAATGTGCGTCTGCTCGGAGGTGGCGACGGATTCATCGCCATGACATGTGACTACAATGGGGTAACTCACCGCGGGCTCCTCTTTCGCCCTTTTGATGTTCCTTATACGTAAGCGAAAAATATGCAACTTAAATCAATCTGTTTCTTTTAGATCGGTCGAAGGTGTCAACGTTCAACATGTCTTGAGCGCGTGTGAACTCTACGACGAAACGAAAGACATCACCGTAAGATTTTCGAAGCGATATTTGTTTCTGAATACAAGGAAATTTCAGATTCCATCTTTGCCAACCAATCGTCCACAAAAAGAACCCATCATTGAGCATACTCTCAGTGACAGCGGGAGTTGCCATAACTCACCACAATTGTTGCGGGACAGCGCTGTCGCTAAGACCTACACAAATGAAGCAAATCGTGATGAAGACCGTGACCGCGAATATGACCAAGAGCTGGGTAAAGAAGACTATCAAGAGGAACAAGAGGAGGAACTCAGAGGTGATATTGAAGATGAACTCGAATATGTTGATCTGGAATCGGTCCTCCGCCAACGGGCGCAAGAACAGGAACAACAACATCTTGAAGAGCAGGAAGTCGCAGCCAAAAATGAGAAACTCGAAGAAATATCTACTCATGCGGATGTCCGTACGCAGAAATCAGGTGACAGTGAAGCAGTTGTGGAAGGAGGCAGCGAAACTGGAGTTGCTCGCCCTGTTCAAGAGTCACAGCAAACTACGATGAAAAGGAAGAGAGGTCAACCGACCTACAATTGTGCAGGTTTCGAAGAAGAGTATGAAGAAGAGAGCTCTGATGAAGGAATGGATGCCCCAAAAGACAAGGTAATCAAATCTGCGTCTCTCGAAGCACTTCCAAGCACTTCCACGGAACATGCTGCGCTGCCATCGGAGACCATCACCAAAGAGCAAAAGAAATCGCCGACAGTTCCGGACAGACGTCGCTCGTCCTGCATTGATCAGGCTTCGGTGTCGCAGAAACTTCAGAGCTCGGCTCCAACGGTCCAGGTACCAGTGAAGAGACCTCGAGGAAGACCACGGAAAAATGCACCGGTTGATTATACACTGGTTGGCCCTTCCCAACTCAACAAAGCCGACGTTGATGAAGCACCAACTGCTAAGCGCGCCAGAACCGTCGATCCAAAACTCTACGGAAAGAACGAGGAACTTCATACGGACTTTCTTTCTAAGCTTGAGGAAAAATCTCCTGCGAAGCCGAAAAGGGGAAGGCCAAAAAAGTTTCCCTCAACAGACCCGCAGCAAAAAGGAACATCTGCAACTTTGCGGGCCCGCTCAATGGTGGCAAATACGACAGTTGGCAATGACGAAGAAGACTACATAAATGTATGTTTCACTCGACAGACAGGTGTTCATAATATTTTTAGCGTAACATCGCCGATCCACCGGGACTTATCAAGAACTGCTTTGTCTGGGCGAAGAGTTTTTCGCATCCGTATTGGCCCGCTCGATATGTTGGCATGGTCAAAGAGAGTGTTGTCCGCGTAGCTTGGTGTGCTAGGTAAGTGTGATGTAGTGATAAGATCCTCAATGACGCCTACTTTAGCGATACATACTCGCACATTTCGGTCAACATGGTTGAGGACTTCGCCAGCAATGTTGGCAAACGATTGAATGGCAAGCGGAAGGAACCTGCGTACAGTCAAGCCTTCATCGATGCGGTTAGGGGATGTGCGATTGATCTCAAAGAGGTCAATGAAATCCGCCAACTCGCCGGACCCGTGCGCAACAAGCTCATCTCCGCTGGCTTCGACATCCCGGAGAAACCTGATATTCCCGAGAAAGTCATGTAAGTTATAGCACGAACCTTCTTATCATTCATCACACTGTTTTAGCAAAAGACGCGGCTCTAAGAAGTTTACCTCTTGAGCCTCGAGTCCAACATTTATTTATACCGCAGGAACACCGAGAAGAAATTTTATTTATTTTTTCCTCTTAAAAAATAAATTCGTTATCGTTCTTTGAATGAGTGAATGAGATGGTTCGCACGCCGGAAGGTTACTGTTGAAGGTAGTAAAGGTCACCTCGTACAATATGAGATTCTAGGGAGCACGGAACATTGTAGGTGTACAAGAGTTCGAAATTATATGCGTTGCAAAAATTGCAGATTCCAGGGCAGATTGTCAATGTAAAAACTTTATTAGGTTCTAGTACTCGTCCAATCTTCTCAGTGTTGAAATCTAACGCTGCCAACGCTTCTCATTGCCGGACAATGCGATATTGTCAAAGCCACCCATAGAATTCAGTCGTAAAACGCAACTTGAAAACAATGTTGCAATCAGGGGAGCTTCTGTTGTCGGTTCAGGAATGTAAGCAATGACAGGGAAAGTTGGTGAGGCTTGCTTTTCTCTCTTCCGACTTGCAACGACATACTGCGCTAAGTGGGCGAAACTGGCTAATTGTCCAGCAAGAGATTCAAGATGCGGAATCTCTACTTCCACCTGAAATATCAGCTTAGGTTCAACAATAGTAACAATGACTGACGATGACGGTGTGGGGCTTAAGATGATTCTTCCGGATCGAATTGATCAAGGCACAAATATCACGTCCGCTGAAGATTCGCACTTTTCGCAGCCAACTTAATTCCAACGCATTCTTCATTTTTTGCGGATTTGGCAAACAAGTGAGCGCTTCTCGTCTAAAATATATACTGCACTGCATGTGTATATCCCATATGAACCAACCTCAACCACGCACATCGATGGCTTTCGGATGCAGCTGTCAAGGCTTCGTCAAAAATAGTATCATAGCATTCTCCGAGAATCACAAGAAAATCTGAATCGATGTCACACTTAACAGGAGCTCCACGGAACTCCCATGTGGAAGACATAGTCATCTCGGAGTATCCTGCTACTGACGCTAAAAACGGACTCCTTTCAATAATGGAGAAAATACAGGAATGGAAGGATAGTAACAGTAAGCACACGCCCTGCAGGGTGAAACACCCTTGGATAACCCAGGATTCGGTAACTCACGCTTCATGATCTAACCCATTACGGTCCGATGTAGATGTTAACCGCATAGGTGAACAATTCAGAAAGCTATTGTCTTTATGGAAAAAATCAACAACCAAAACATAACAATCCTAAGCGAGGGTTCTGTCATAGAGTCGTCCACGCTGTCGAGTCGGAGTGCCTTCAAGATATTTGACTGGTGGCGGATTTTGCATTTTCTTTCCTTGCAAGTCAATAGCATAGTCCGTAACCTCTGGATGTTCTAATGCTTCGATGATTTTGTCCGACAAGTTATCAAGCGTAACAAAGTTTTCACTTTTACGCTGAAAATATATTAATAAAAGATGCTCATGCGTTGACCCTTACAATCATTTGAAGGACCTCCGTCTTGCGTTTCGCAACGTCGTCGCGTTCAGATTCGAGAGATTTTTCAATTTCTTCTAGTATCTCTCTTTTGGCATTCTCCCATTCCGACTTTTCACGGTTTGCTCTAAACATTCCACGGCTCCAATGGATGATAGAATTAAATACAAACCTTGCTTCCGAATTCATTTGATTTCTTACTTCATTTTGCGAAACCAAATTGTTCAGTTCCTCTTCTTCCAGCTTTTTCATGGCTGCCAAACCAAGTCCTGCCTCATCCTTGATTTTCAGCTCCTGTTTGAAGACTTCACGCAAGGAAACAACTGCATTGTTGTATGCGTGACGTCGCCACAAAAGCTCTTTAACATCTCTTGGTTTCATCCATGGAACGTGAACAACGTTATACAGCACCTTCTTCGATGGAGGGACGATAGGTGGCTTTCTAAATATTTCGGCTGGTAAGTTACATCATGTTCACAGGAGTACCATACCCCTGCTTCGGTGGTCGACGGCCAATAAACCGAACACTTTGAAGGAAAAGACCGCGCTGCGCGCCGTTGAACGATATGTTCATAACGCCTGAAACACAATTCTAAGCGTTTAAATTAAAA
This sequence comes from Steinernema khuongi, assembly GCA_016648015.1. Lineage (NCBI taxonomy): Eukaryota > Metazoa > Nematoda > Chromadorea > Rhabditida > Steinernematidae > Steinernema > Steinernema khuongi. The sequence goes on along the minus strand of JADLIF010003224.1, from coordinate 121,858 downwards.
CGTTGCCGTTAAATATAGCAATTGAAATAACACAGTTCGAGAGAATCAACAAGCAAAGACAATTATTTAACTAACAACATGTGAAATTGTACAGAGAAACTTGAGAAACTGAGATCGCTTTACATTCGCTCTACGACTTAATTACACACGACCAAGAGGAAAGACAAAGGAAAGGTAATCAGCGACTTCCGGATAAACAGGACGCCATAAATGAAAGAATATTTGCCACGTCAGGAAAATGACTACCCATATCGCTGTGAATAATGCAGACAACTTCACATCTGAAAACAGGAAGAAGGGATTACTTCAAGATACCTCCGCTCACATACATTTCTTTATCTGATCCTGCTCGACAAAATGAGGAGATATGAACGCTACCTTGAAAAACCATACAGCGTTTATAAGCCAGGCGAGAGGTAGTAACATGAAGCCCACTATAAAATCAAATTACCAAAGCGTGCGAAAAAAAACATACTGTAAAAATACAAACGACAAAGTTGCAACTGCTTTGCTGGCGGCATTTTGAGGACATCCATTGTCTAAATCACTATTTTTTTTCACTGCGTACAGCAAACATGTATAGTACAATAGAGATAGAACTCCATAAGCGCCAAACATTTGATAAAGACTGTTCAATGATTTATTGAATTAGACTAAATAACTCAGGCTAACGATCTAACGATCTACTTCTCCGAACACGATATCCATGGTACCAATAACTGCAACCACGTCAGCAATTAGCGACATATAGCAGACATCATGGAGCTTTGCAAGATGAGCGAATCCTATAATCGAGATAGTATTAAGCAGTCATAGTTTAACTGGAAACCAGCTTACCAGGAGCCCTAATGAAGCATCTGTAGGGTTTGCTGGTGCCATCAGCAACAAGGTAAACTCCGAACTCTCCCTTTGGCGCTTCGATGGGAACATACGAGGCTCCCGCAGGAACTTGGAAACCTTCAGTGAAGAACTTGAAGTGATGGATAAGTGATTCCATACTATCCTAGAAAATTATCCATATTGAGCTTAGCGGCTAAAGTAGATCGAACATACCTTCATTTCGGCTCGCTTCGGAGGCACAACCTTATGATCGTCAACCTTAATTTCACCCTTTGGCATTTGATTCAAGCACTGTAGGACGATGTGCAAACTTTGACGCATTTCCTCAATACGACAGAGATAGCTGAAAACCATCTATAAATTAAGCTGCAGGTAAATAACCAACCGGTCATAACAATCTCCCTTGGTACCGATAGGCACATCAAATTGGACCTGATCATAGGCATCATATGGCTGCTGCTTACGAACATCCCACTTGATTCCAGAACCTCGGAGCATCACACCAGAGAATCCCCAGTTCAAAGCATCGCTAGCATTCACCAAACCGATGTCGATAGTTCTGGCCTTCCAAATTCTGTTTTCTGTCAGCATATCTTCGAGTTCATCAATACGCTCAGGGAACTTCACTGCCCAGTCATAGATGTCATCCATAAGGCCCAATGGAAGATCCCACGCGACTCCTCCGGGGCGCACATAGTTTGCGTGCATACGAGCTCCCGAAACACGTTCGCTGAATTCGAAAAGCTTCTCACGTTCTTCGAACATCCAGAAGAAAGGCGTCATGGCACCAATATCGAGGGCGTGAGTTGTGATACCCATAATATGGTTTTGAATACGGGTCAGTTCTCCGAACAAGGCTGTAATTTCAAATAAAGCAAGAATATCTTCAATACAAACGTACTTCTAAGATACTTCGCACGAGGAGGAATATCAATTCCCAGAAGTTTTTCCACAGCGAGAGAGAAGGCTTGTTCATTGCACATCATGGAGACGTAGTCAAGACGATCGAAATATGGCAATGCCTGGGTGTAAGTCTTATGCTCGATCAGCTTTTCTGTCGCACGGTGAAGCAAACCGATATGAGGAATGGCTTTGATGACAACCTTAACAAGAAAAAGTTAACCATACTCACATAAAATAACCGACTTCTCCCTCCAGCTTTAAAACCAGACGAAGCACACCGTGAGCGGCGGGATGCTGCGGGCCAAAGTTAAGAATCATGTTCTCCAGCGACTTTTCTCGAAGTTTTCCTTGAAAGTCATCAGAATGAACCGGCGAATTGAGAAGCAGCTTTTCGAATTTGTCAAGTCCAATTTGACGGTCAAAATCCGTGGACGGAGGGAACCACATCTTACCCAAGGTTCCAGCGGTCTAAAATGTGTTTTTTCAGTGAAGTCATATACAAGCTGTCTAAATTGCTGACCTTGAATTCACGCTCAAATTCGGCATCCGGGTACCAGATCGTGTGGGAGTTGCGCTGAGCACAGAGCACCCGAGGCGCCCGCTTGGCCGGAACTAGCAGAGACCGGAAACGAGTTGCAGCGGCCATCCCCTGAAAAATTTGTCAGCTTACAGCAGTAGTTCTCCACAAAATTTGCATGAAGAGCGTTTCAAATGTTTGTCCGAACGCCCAGTGGACTCGAAAGGCACATCCAAACTACAATTGCTCTCGGTGTCTTTCTCTGTAATGCTCTTCGTGTTAAGACCAACCAGGATACATCAGTCTTCACACGTTCTCTCTTGGCGATAGGGTCGTGGATCGCGCGCATCTTTATGCGCCAAAGACTGTTAAAAAGGCCGAAAGCCAGCTAACAGCGAACAACAATACAAACGTGGAGTGCTTTTTTACGCCATATCAAGTATCCAGAAATAATGGTAGATTTCGAGAGGATCTTACCAGGTACCAGGGGAAGAGGAACACTACGAAAAAATTGGGCTATTTCAGATCTAGTTATGGATCTAACGGTTTTTTCACTACCTGGGTTTTGTAGAGGTCAATATATCTGTCTAATGAAACCACAAATTAGTGGATGAGTTAGCCTGTCTCTCAAATGTCCACCCTTTCCCCATAACTTGCTGGTCCGCATCAAAAGAACATAGCAAAAAAAGACGAACTGGACAAACAATTCTTCGCCTGTAATTCAATTATCCGAGAAAGTTAGTTCTTCATTTTTGAGTTCGTTATGACGTGACCCCATTTCTTCTTTATGGGATACGTAAGGCACCAATAACCTAAAATTTCCTATTTGCCGCCCCGGCTCTTTACGCTCTGGGGTGGTAATAATATAAGGTGGTAAATTGGCTTTATATCACCAAATTCCGAAAAACTATCCAGAAACTGAAATAAAAGTAAAACGCAATCATAGAAGAAATCAAAAACCAAGGCGAGTACTGAACTGTACCGATATAGAACTAATAGTATTTTTGCTACAGTTGCTGCTGTACTCAAGCTTGGAGTATGTACGTCAGCAGGACGATTTATTAGAATTGCAACCCCCGCCTCGAGGCACATGGACGGCAGTTACACGAACACCACCTTTCGAATCGTTTTTATGATACACCTCCTTTTCCGACTGCTCGCGAAGAGCGGTGTGAGAGAGCGCAGACGACGAGAGAACGAGTCCGACCGTCCGCGAAGAGCGGTGTGAGAGAGCGTAGACGAGCAGAGAAGGATTAACTGGGATTACAGTTTCCCGTTGTTTCTTCTGCTCTGCGCGTACCGTCGTTACTTCGTACGTTATTTTTGGGCGTGGAGACTGTTTTTCATGGAATTTTCGTCACGGAGCGCAAGGTTTATTCGTCAACAGTCAATTCCTGCACTTCTATTGTCGTGTCTTCCCATTAGAAAACTGCAGTATGGACTTGTCCATGTGAGAAGTTCAGGAAATTTAACCGTTTCTGCGCTTACATTCTGCCTTGGTATCCCCTGTTTCCTTTACACGTAAACAACCACGTGGCTCAAAGGCCTACAACAGGTGCTTTGTGACTTATGAGACCAAGGAGTTCCACTGAATCGTTTATCGAAAGAAGGCACTGAGGTAAGGATGAAGAAACATGAACATCCTTCGTTCGCTTCGTCGATTCGCCTAAGCGATCGCTCTTGGAACTTCCCGTTCTCAAGATTTATCACTTCGCTCGCTGACTCCCATGAGAAGACTACCCGCTCTGATATCGGTTGTGAAGTTGCGCAACGGTGTCATCGCTGAACGTGACGCGGAAGCTATCGTCGTCCTCCTCGTTGTTGTTGTTGTTGCTGAAGCTGGATAGGTGTCCATTCGAACTTTCGTGGAGCACCGAGCGTAGTTGGACCGTGTTGTCGCTGTTGCACGACGCGATGACTCCGTTGCTGAGGTTGTTGTTCAGGGTTTCCGACTCCAACGGGTATGAGGATACGTTCGGGTTGCTGGACTGCGGTCTGTCATCCGAGCTCATCGACCACAACGGTTCTTCCCGAAGTTGTTTCGGCGACCGGTTACGGTAGCTGGAAGTTTGTTTCAGTGAAATGCTGATGGTGCAGCACATACCACTTGTTGCCACTGTTTTCGTAGAAGCCGCGGTGTTTCGTCTTGTGCTGGTCGCAACGCATGAACAAGGCAAGGATCTTCTTAAAAGCTCGACGGAAATCCCGGTTAAATATACTGTAGATGAGTGGGTTAGCTGTGGAATTCGCGTATCCGAGCCACGTGACGGCCTAAACATCAATTAATTCTTATTTGCATACCATTTGACAAGTTTTACCTGAAAATATGTGTGAGACACGTCTTGTGGATAGAGAGATTTCCAGATATTGACAATAAAGAACGGCATCCAACATATGAGAAACGTGCCCATGATGACCCCCAGAGTCAGTCTAAAAGCGTTTTTGTCCTTCCTCCGTTGTGAAATCGAACCTACCGGGCTTTCTGATCGGAGACCGAAGACGCCGAACTGTTTGTAGGCTTAAGCTTCGGCTTTCCAGCGTGAAGTTGCCGTACTCCGGAATAAGGAGACAGGTGTCTTGCGCCCGATTTGTCGTCGGAGTGAATTTTTTCGCCATTCAACGTCGCTTGAGTGACCTGGAAGGATGGAGTTATACGCGGTGAACGACAGGAAGACCTATCTAAGTTTGCAGGCCTCGAAAACATTTAAAAGGGCAAACGTAAGACATCAAATGCACAGCAAACGAATGCGAACTACTGGAGCGTAGCAGCTGAAAACGCGAGGAACACTGGGATGGATGTGAATTTGTGGGAATGTCTCGCATGGCTCACTACGGTAAGGCAAACTCGGGAGCTCACATCTACGAAGGTAAACGTGGACTGGCCACCACCGCACCATATGCTACTCTGACAAACAGCATACAGGCAGTAACCGTAATTAAGTACTTGGGCAAAATGTCGTTTCGTAAATCGAACAAGCCGGACCTCCCTAATCTTCTCGCTTGCCAGCTGCATAATCAAGAATGAGGTGGCCTGGCGCAGCTGAGAACGGATGCTGCGCACGTGTTTCCGCGCGTAGAGGTAGAGCCGCGTGTAGAACAAGACCATCAACGTGGCTGGTAGAAAGAAAGACACCAGAGAGCTTCCTATTGCGTAGAAAGGCGGGAGATTCATCTGGCAGGTGGGCAACTCCAGGCTTCTGCAAGGTTAACATCTTGAAAAACCACTGCATTTCGTTTTTACCCGTCGTAGGCCGAAACGTTGAGGTCTTTTCCTGCGAAACCGAACGCCAATTGCAAAGTTCCTATCAGCACGGAGAGCAGCCAAACGAGGCAGATGGCGATGCATATCCGCTTACGGGAACAGTACCTGCAACAAGACAATTCTTTCTAGTGAGTGTCTAGGTTTTGGGGAAGACCCTCGACATTAAACGAGCGCCTAAAAATTAATCACCCACTAATAGATCTAATAGATGCCAATAATTTTCGAAAAATTGCACCCATAGCCAAGTAATTTCAACGTTTCTGTGCCTACTGTATTCTATCTCGGTAGAAAATATGACGTGATATGCTTGTCTTTTTTATAAATGAACGATCCCGAAGTTTTGCCCAAACTTTCCCACAATTGCTGCACTCTCCAAAACGAGGTTCTGTTCTATTTTTCGTGAAAGTGCCTGCGTGCTTAACGCATAAACTATGGACATGCTGCTTTCGGATTTTTCATCTTTTTTGCTTCACACATGAAATATTGACTTCCTCAGCTGTGCTAACTTTGACGAGCTCTTTAATTGCGTTGGTACATTTAATGTTTTCCCCGGAACAATAAAATGTTTGACGATCTTTGCGGACAACAATGCATAAAATGTTTTGAGGAACAGCGGTCTTCCCATGGTCTCAAGAGAATAAAGGGCGCGTTTGAAGATTTTGATTTTTTGAGCGATGCCATTCACTGTCTAAACATGAGTAGAACGCACTTGATCTCGTGGAACGAGGGAGTTAGTTTGCACTGAAAGTTGAGGTTTGTTTTTATTGGGGCTAAGAATAGCTTTGTGGAAAGTTGTTATCTTTTTGTGCACTACAATTGAATTACGTTAGCTATCCAAACACAAACATTGACACACTACTTAAGGAGCCTTTCCTTGGATTCATCTTCCCAGTAGTCACAATCTAATTTGTGCTCATATGTCAGGATAGGCCCAAAAATAGTCAGATGTAACCACTTGGACCCTCTGTTCAGTTTGGTGGAATGGACAGAGTGACGAATATAGAAGGCGAGGAGTGCACTGCTCTTCTCAAGGGTAACAAACGTTGTGCCAACGGCTTTCCTCACCCTTTCCAGTTCAAAGATCGGGATTTGCACCTTTTAAGTTCGCGCTCTCGCTGGCCTGCTTAGAAGTACAGCTACACTGGTGCTTTTAGACTTACTGACCGAACGTAGAGCATAGGGCGGCTGATGTGCCAGTAGCGATCCAGCGAGATGGCACACAGATTGAGAATGGAGGCTGAGCAGCATACGATGTCCAAACAGATCCAGAAGTGACAGTACACTTGTCCGAAGGGCCAGTAGGAGAGGAGATCGTTAGCCGCGGCGAACACCATTACCTGACGTGAGTAGCGTTGAAAATGACGGTTATTTCCACGTCAAATTGCTTTAATTGCGAGGTAAATGGAAACCGGGACGTGTGCATGTTTTCAAAACAACGTCTGGTTCAATGGATGTTTTGACGATTACACGGAAGTATGCTCGAGTTGAGTGGAGTCAATTTGCTTCCGATGAGGTTGGAGTGACATCACAAGAGGGAGGAAGTTCTTCAGCTACCGTACTCACCAGCGCAGAGACGAGCAGGTCGGAGACGGCCAACGACACGAGGTACAGGTTCTCGGGCTGTCGTCGGAGGTTACGGTCCAGATAGACGGCGACGCAGACCAGCAGGTTTCCGCCAAGGGCGAGCACGATGAGCAGTACGAAGAGGAGAAACAACAGCGAGCCAAGGGCATAATTCTCCATGAGTGCTCGGTCGGGAGGGCGATGTACGTGCCGAGGGTGTTCAGAACTCGCGGGACGTCATCTGCAACTTGGCAAGGTTGTCCGCGATGTGCTCGCAGGGGGACATCGCCATCGAAAACAATTTCACTCCGTGGATATGGACCCGCGCGCGCCCGGATTTGGCTATGCCATGTTGACGGTCCCCAGCCAACAATTAGCAACGGCGAACGGCCGGCTTATTAGAGAGTCATCAAAAGTAGTTTAACGCCACCCGTAACCACGCACTTGGACATGGTAAAAGTGGGATAAACAAGTTCCACAATTTGAAACATTTTCTTAGATGAAAGCACACGGATGAGGGTACTTCGATCCCACCCATAACTGCATGCTTGGACATGATAACAGCGGGATAGGCGGTCGTTTCGTTTCTGCAACTTGGCCATTTTGATGGGTCTGCTGTTGGGGGATGAGGTCTATGCAAAGTTGTTCCACATTTTGTCAAAATGGCCGGAATTAGCCGAGTATGGCTCTCATGAGTCATTTATAATGTGGTAGGAGAGGCGAATTGTATACGAAATGGAGTCATGAATAAATCACACCAAATTACCATATGGCAAATAGCCGGCTCGGTCGCTATTCGCGGCTATCTTGCTTATTTTAATTAATTGAACGCACAGGAAATGGGAGGGTGGCGTTGCTTATGTATGCCCTGCTTATCAAAAAGTGGAAATATAATGCGGGCAGGCGAGGTGGAGACGCCTACGATCTCAGAAACACAGGGCCGCAGTTACAGGTTGTCGACTCTGCAAACAGGAAGGGCCACAGGTGTCCGAGGGTCACTGAGATGTCTTCGAAAGAGCAAGAAGACTCGCAGAATCCTTCAAGCGTAATTATATATGTTAAGTGAGTTTAAGCGAAAATAGTTCGTCACACGCCACCCACGCCTCGTTGGCTGAAATCTTATCTGCAAATCTGGGTCGTCCAGGGATGGGCCTGTAGAATAAACGCAAGTAGGTGGGGCCGCGTTTAGCAGTTAATAGGCATTAAAAATGCGAACTCGTACTCGAGCCGCACTTTTGGAGGCGTGAATGCTCCACTTGAGGTCCGATCCTCCGACGGGTGAACGCGCCGAAACAATGACTTCTTCTGAGCTTTGACGTCGTCCTCCCGATGCCAGAGGTCAGGAATCACAGAAGTCACCAAACGCCAAAGCCGTCGCCACTTGCTATGTTTTCATTGCCAAATATACCCACAAAAGACGCCAAAAGGGGCAACTATGTATTAGAATCCACACAAGGCTACCACGCGGGTTGTATAAAAAAATTGGTCCCTGGAGATGACCGAGCAGACAATGGCGTCTTCTCTGAAGGAGAGTACCGCGTCGGCGCACTCGGAAGCGCCAAGCAGGGAATCGCTGAAGGTCTCCATCAAAACAATCAAGCTTCACGGTGACCGACTGATAGCGGACAAGACGGCGACGAGGACGAACGGCGAACGACCCTTAGGGCACACCGCACACGAAGGCCAAAGATGGACTAAACGCAAACACGCACTGGACATCCCTATTTATTCCCACTTGCTTATCCCGCCGAAAACATTCTCAACTGATTGACAGAGCATGGCCAGGCTCACCGTTCGCCGCCAGCCTTCGGAGCGGTATCTGAACGCAGAAGCGGTCAGCATAATACCTCTCGTTGCGGCTTTCGACTCTTTGTTACCTTTTGTTTTGGCAACCCCTCATTTGACGCTCTTTTGAAGAGACTCACTCGACGGCGGTTTGATAGTACTGTCTCCGGCCAGGCTTTTGAAAGGCACCTCTTTAGGGTCCATTGTCGACTTGGCGTCTTTTCATCGTGTGGTCTAGGTTTAAAACTAACCTTAGGTCGCCGAACAATGCTCGTCGCATCGGAAGCGAGGCCACTTAGTTAGGTCACAAACCCGATGCGTTAATAGGCTGGGCCGAATATAACATAGCCCCAGGCGCCATAGCAAGTCGTCGTTTTTTTTGCCCCTCATTTCTTCAGCGCTAAACACACGGAATCGATCGGCGAATGAACTATGGAATCACAGGAAAGGTCAAGGTTTGACAGTTCGTCCTATGGGATAAGCGGACAGACACAAGTAGAACTATAACAAAAGCTTTCGGTCTAGAAAGTTCAAAGTCTCAAGTCGAAGCTCCAGATTCATGGATGTTGCCCAAAGTTTGAAACGTTTTTAAAATTAAAGAACCCACGGACATCTCCCTAACTAGGGCGAAATTAGCGAATGAGGAGTGAAAAAACTTCGGTAATTGTTCAAATGCACTTTGCGAGTTCCGTTAATGGAAAAGCGGATCTCTGTAGACCGACGGGCCTCTCTTGAAACGTCGGGAAACTAGTTCGAAATCGCGATTAAGCCCGTAATTCCATGCCACAACGGAAGCGCAAGCGTTTGTGGAAGCGTTTCCTCATTCAGACCAATTATTGCTCTGGAAATAAAGTGCGTGTGCCCTCGACTGTCACTTGACGAACACGGACAGATGAGCAGCAGCGGTGAGGCCGCACCGCATGGAACGTGAACGGGAGGGTTCTAAGCTTGACACTCTCACATCTCAAATTCCAGCACACCGTTCCATTGAGAAAAACAAACGCTTGGCGGCGCATCAGGTAAGATGAGCCGAAGTGGACGACGAAGTAGCGCACAGGAACGGCACTTTCTTTCGCACTGGGGTTAGAGGCGCCAATGGCAACGAGCCGCGGGACATCATGTGGCATATCATCACGATCGACGAACAACTTATTCGTGTTGCCATAGAAGGCGGCTGTTCCAGGGTGCCTCTACAAAAATGGAGTCCGAATGCGTGGGGTATCCTGGCTACCGAGGGAGAGAAAATCGACATTATGAATCGGATTATCTGAGCGTAAACTTTTCGGATTATTGGAGTCGTTATCCGAACCTTGGGTTCGTGGATCATCCGAGTCTATGTGGGAGCTTTGGTAAATCCACAATTCAATTTTATCTGATAGAGCATCTTCCAAAAGTATCTTCCGGAGAGTATCTTCCAAAAATTCAAAATACGCGCTCTTGAAACTTACATTTGTAAAATTTTATGCCTTCCATTCGAGGGTAACGTTCGACGCCATGGACAAAAAATTTTTTTTCTGTAATATACCTTATCCTTATGGAAATGAAACCTTGAGTTTATTTCGAAAAGTTGGATGGACCCTTTGTTAGTGCGGACCATAACGAATTAGACACCCTCTAGAGAATTATCTGGAGCAAACACATAATTCTTGGATTATTTAAATCCAAATGCGGAAATCCTAAAATTTGTCATGTCTGGTCACCGGTCGAACGGCAAACTGAGCGCGGTGGACATGTCAGGGCTGAGAATAGAGGCCGCTCAAGAACAGATTCTTGAGGGGCAAAGCGCGATGGGCGAAATGGAAAACGAACAAAACGGAGAGTCGTCTGAAGCCATTTGAATTAGGCATAAAACATAGGCGGACAACTTGAGGATTGAAAACACGTCAGATATGAGAAGTGCCGGCTGGACGACAGCGTGTCAAAAACAATGACGCTCGCTGATAAAGGATAAAGGCGGAGAATGGTGGTGGAGAAACGCTGTGATTACGCGGACATTACGTGCTTTAGCTACCGGCGGCCGCGAAAATCTGAAAATTTGCAACAACTTTGTTAGTAGCCATTGCAGAACGACATAATTGCGTCCGGTTGTCCGCGGCTTGTCTCTTTTGCGAAAGGCAACGGTGATCTTAAGGGGGTAGCGTGATGGCAGCGACGGTAAAAATAGAAAGTGCCATGTTGATGAAGCTCTATCCAACGTGTCACACACAGCCGCGCAGTTTTCTTTCAAATGACGCAGTTATTATCGTCGGGGAATCTCTGAAGAACTGCTATCTTCGTTCCCTTTCTTCCACAAAGAGCATCTGCATAATCGTCCTTTGCGAGATTGTCGTCTACAGGACAGCAAAGTTTTCCAAAAAAGAGAACTAGCAAGGGAACCGCGGGAAGTATCCTTCTTATTGGCTTTTTGGCTTGTAGGGAACGTTAGCCCTCGGAGGGTTTTCAGCACAAATTAATCTGTCCTAAGGAAAGGCTTTTTGTCAAAATGACAACGGGAAATATGTCCAAGGCAAGAATGCCAGAAAAACAACATGTGGAAAACAACATGGTCTTATTTCGTAGAAAGGTGCTTCGACTGCGGAATAAAACAATTATATAAGTCAAAACACAATGCCTCAACCCGGATATAGCCTGAGCACAGTATACACAGCTTGTTCTGGAAATATTGCTATCTGGACGTGATAATGAAATTCGACACTTCCAGCAACGGCGAATAGGCTATTAATATTGGATGAAAGTAGGCGCGATAAGGGTCTCGGTGGCGGAACAAGACCTTTGACTGGCCCCCCAGTTTGACGCCAGAAGAAAGGCACCCGACAGAAAGGAGTAAACGGAGCGTGCTTCATTTTTAACGAAAATTCGTTTGTTTGAAGGTGGTAGGGGGCGTCCAAATAGACTTTCGTTGACCTGAACACTTTGGACACTAATTGACTATGTGTGCTAAACCAAGTGCTTTTCGCTCCGAACGGGTCTGTATCAACGTCCGAGTGCTTCAAGTCCGACAAATGAATGTTTGAACGGATTCATTAAAATTTTATCCGGTAAACAAGAAGATGTGTTTGCCCTGGAGCTCGGACGACCAAGCGCGTTTCCAAGTTTCATATTAGAATATTGAGATGAATCGTTTACAAACACCGAATTCAGGGTTGTTTTCGAGTGGGCACGTCATCCAATTGTTGTGATCGTAGGCTACATTGAACAGGTGAGTAGGCTGGAGTTTAAGCTTGTAGAATTACAAATCAAGCACATGTGACCGTTCATGATATTAGTGCACATAAAATATAAATCACGTGAGAACTTTGCGCCTCTCTTTACAGCAGCCACATCCTGACAGCGTTTGTCACAGAAAGGACCCTTACTTGTCCTGACTGGGATACTGAGAAGACAGAGCTTCGTGTGTGTCATGAAAAGTCACGGAAAAGCTTTTAATATTGGCGAAGGCGAACAAGCCTTGACGGGAAGTTCATTTAGCACGGCTCACGCTATCGTAGCCGTGGCCATTGTCACAAAAACTTGATTAAAATTAGGCCTAGTTGGCCAGACACGGAACGACATTCTCGGTGGAGCCTCGCGATTAATGCGTATTTGTAGAGGACGACACTAAGATAGAAAAGGAGACGAGAGGCTGGCACAGACCCAATGAAAGAAAACATGCAACGTAGACCCTTAATAGGCCCTCAGACTAGGAAAATCCGGGTCACCCGACTCCCACTACTGCGTATAGCCATCCACCTACTACCAAATTCTATTTCGTTGAACTGAATCAAATGTGGGTGGAATTGGACATCCAATAGGAACTAGCTCTGATGCGACGCAGAAGCGTTCAAATTATACACTATCCTAGTGAAAGACACTAGGGTGCCAATCAACCGATTTGTTTATTAAATTGCACAGAGCGCCACAAAGAATTGAGGGAATGGGAAATATACACAGCTCCTAATCTGAAGAGCCGTGCTGAAGAAAGGCGAAACTCTGTTTGACGCGTGAGCAGACGAGAAACAGCACTGCGACAGTTCAGATTGGCAGGAAGCTCGTGAACTTCACAGGAAGACGTCTAAATGTGTCCGCAGCCCTTGAACAACTTCTCCTTGTCAGACGACAGGAGTTGTTTTGACCGTCGTCGCTTGTAAATATCCAAAAGTGCAATGCAATACGGCTTGTAATTAGCAGTATCGGTAAACAGCTTAAGCTCTACCGGGACCATTGGGTCTCAAACTTTCCGATCGTAGAAACTTTAATCCATTTGTTTCCAAGGCAAATATCCTAATTAGAGAAGTGCAAGGTGAAATAAGGTCAGTTCTGGCAAGACATCGCTGCGGTAGGGCAAAACGCGAAGAGAAGACCGAAAAAAGTGCGATTCTCGCACGACGAAAGTCACGTACGGACGGTGAAATCCGAGAATACTTCTTGATAAGTGTCAAGTTCAGACCCTCTGCGCTGAGGAGACCAATTACAGCTGAAGCGAATTTAACGTGTGGAGTTCGAAAAGCAACGATCACCTTTTCATATACATGCATCCGAGACATGCTGACCCATGTGGACGCAACACAGCTTTCTGAAGAGCCGTGTAATTATAGATATTCAATCGTAAATTGGAAAAATGAAACAAAAACAATCATAAGAAATGGTCTGAGGAAACTGGGCACGAGTTTTATAGGAAAATGGAAGGACAAAGAATGCTATTTAATCTATTGTTGGGACTATCGTGATTTTCAACGCTAAGTCTATGCTGTGGCCTTATAAATAATCTATAACACAGTAAATTGAACAGTCCAAAAAGCCAAGAAAACCTAAAAAGTAGACAGAAAAAAATAATGTGCTTGAGGGTGGCTTTGAACCCACGACTCTCAACCTCTGAATTAGTGTGTGAGGGGTCGTGGGTTCGAATCCGTCCTGGAGAGTTTTTTTCTTCAGCTGTTTCCAAGTGGTGGGAAAGGTCTTGAGAATTAATTTGCTTTCATCTTTTTACGATCTGCCCAATTCAAGGATCATAATAAAGAAAAAAATACAGAAATAAAAGAACAAAGGCGAAATTGATAACTTCCAGGGAATTTTGAACCAGAAAACTTTGTACTTGCAGCAGAAATAGATCTTGGCGGTAAAATTGAATAACAGGAAAGAGATTAACCGCATTCCACTGCCGGAAGTTAATATTTAGGTACAATAGGAAGTATATTATAGCCGAGGAAAACAATACTGCTAATCATCTGTCCTTATAAATTGGTGCTTGGATGTGCATACCATATTTACCGATATATGCCACTTTATGGGAACCTATAATTAATTCGGCCTTTCGATATTGCGAAAATATAAAACTTCGATCTGAAACCAAACCACCCTAATCCAGACCTGACGCTTATCGCTTAATAAGGGCTTAATTAACTCATTCCTAAAGCGAACCAATTAACTCATAGGGAACAACAGCGTAATCTTAAGCGGAGTTTACGTTCTGCACGATTGGAATAAGTTAGCTCAACCCAGACCAAAAGAGGCCCTTATATTTGAAATATGTTTTCCTCCACTCAAATGCGGCACATTTTTGGATTCCCGAATTGTGTCGTAAAAGCCACTAAACTCGGTTATGTGCACCACAATGGTCGCCGATCCGTAAAATAATTCTGAGCTACAGTGTCCAGCTATGCAGGCAACAACAACGGCGACATTACTAGATGGAAGAATGCTGGAAAACAGTCGCATTTTGTCGAATAATGAATAATGGACGCGGTGACACGTGTTGCAAGGGTCTTGATTAAAGTTTCGGCAAAGTTTCCGCGCCGTCTAGTAACAACAATATCCGTCGTGGAAAGCAATAAAGGGGCAGCGCCAGTTTTCTTTCCTCATCTCCGGGCCCATCGAATATCCATCTCAATGAAGCAATAAATTGTCTGAAGCCAGTCTCAGTTCTAGAAGCGCTGTTTACCAGCTGATTTTCGATTCCCTTAAAACCCGCAGAAGCACCTGCATTTCAGAGTCATAAACCCACAAAATGAGTTATTTATCGGGATATGACCAAAATAGGCTTTTTCAGATGCATATGGGACCTAGGTATCTTGATCCTACAGTGTCTATTCTAGGTATATATCCACATATCTGCAAGAAGGGACGAGCACACAAAAGCACTAAAATGTGGCAAAAAAAGTTTAATGTGTTTACAGGGCAGAAGCAACGTTGTCTCACGCGTGGCCAAGGGGTTCACCGTGCCCCAGGGGATCTGACTCCACTCGCGCGCCTCGTTACGAGACAAATGTCCAGAGGTCATGAACGCGATTTTTCACCGACTGCAAACTGGGAATCCGCCAAGGCCGATGATGGTGATTCTGCGATTGGACTCACGGCTCTAGGACGAGTCAAAGCACCGCAGGAAGCTCGTTTATTTATCTCTTGTACTTTACATGCATTTCGGATTAGATTACTTGTCCGGCGCGTGTAGACAAATCAGAGTATCCGTGCGCTCGACGCATTTGTCTCTCCCGTGTCTTTTTCGCCTGAACACCATTTACTTCCTCTGTCCGCAGAGACGACGTCGTTATCCGAGTTCGCAAAACAAACACACTCCGGGCGCTTCACTTCGCGCGCCCAATGACCGTCGTCCTTGGCTCGAGAGCTAGATTATTGCTCCCATGTTGCTAATTCAGCCGGAAGGGCTCCATTTTTGGAAGCGCCTCCGCGCGGAAAACGGATGCGAAGGGGCGCATGGAGGAAGTCCATCAGTGAAGAACAGGCGCCAAGAACAATTTGTAAGTTCGAAGAGCGGAAACTTCATTGACGTCCCGGCGACCTCGCAAAGTTCGCAGCTTCATCGGCGTGAAAGAAGTACGAAGCAGATTTATTTCTAGTGGAGGACTGAAACTTAGAGGGCGATTGTGGCTAATTGGAACACAGAGTGACATAAGGGGAGTTGTGCCCGTTCTGTCTCTAATTGAACTTGTTGGTTAACCTAGGGGGTTACGTGTAGAGTAGGTCCTAGGAAGCACGTCCGTCGTCAGTTGAGGGCCACTTCAGACATCATTTCATTGCCACTTTTGACGAAGTTCCCGGAAAAAGTGTCCAATAACCAATTCCATTCAATTTCTATGGGAGCTGATTATTCTGAGGTCAGAAAGAGCATTTTCACGTGAGCATCATTGGGTCTTTTCAAAAGTATCGCCAGAGGGCAGAAAGTTCTCCGTAAGACTACACCCTGGTAAGTTCTTTAAGGGCGAAACCTGAAACAACCTTACGGCGAGGGCGAAACCTCCAACGATCGTCCAAACGACCGGACAAGTATTTCAGTTTGATAACATCAGTCAGGAAGCCGTAGGTCCCGACTGGAACCGTTCGGTGTGCCAGCTCAATTTCGAGTCTCTTTTGAGACTAACTATTTGGAGAGATGCCTTCAAGATGCCTGGATCCTCAAAAAACCTTGCGTCTGTGGGAGGTATCGGAGGAAAGACGCATACAAATGGCTTTTGGAGATCGGTTTCGAGGTTGGTTACCTCGTAATTGCCGGAATAACTTTTTATGAGTGTTATTTTAATCGCTGGCACTGCACTGAATAAAATATACGAGATATGCATCAGCAACGTAGACTGTAAGCCAAGCCCGGGACGTAGGTTGCAGACATGTCCAGAGTTTAAGCCAGGAGCACAAGTAGATGTAGACTAAGAACGTAAGCTGAGAACGTAAACTAAAGACGTAGGCTGAAGAAAAACAAAGATTCTAACAGAGAAACGCGCTTTGACGCTTCTCTGACCGTCTGACTCTCCACGAGTCACACCGCTCGGACGAGACGGTTGCCCGCGAGTGATCACCCGGCTCAGGGTCGGTTCAATTACCCAATTACGAGGTAAGCAACCTCGAAACCGATCTCCGTTGTCAAATGACGTGGAGAAATCGGTATTTCAGCTGTCCCCCCTTCACAGACAGTCCTGGCCCTTCCCCCCCCCACTGACAGTCCTGGCCCTCCCCCCCCCCACAAACGGTCCTGGCCCTCCCCCCCCCACAAACGGTCCTGAACCCTTCCGGTTCTTAAAATACACCCCATTTTGCTCCGATCGGAAAGAACAAGATGGGAACCTTTTACTATTTAGTTTCCATCTGAATCACAAATCTCGTTGACTCTTATGTGCTTCCTTCTCCTTCACACAGTTCATGAGACAGGCTCTATACACAAACGAATGGAAGTTGCTGATGTCATTTATTAGCGTCAGTGTTATTAAACAGTACTACCCATCTACTCAATACCATATGGAAAAACAAGACAACAATCTTGCGACCTGTTGTCGGACGGTGCGCAGAATAACTCTTTGTGGAATGGTCTACATGGATGAACACACACGCGAAAATATGAATGAGAGACACAGAATTCATGCAGATTATTGCTACAGAGTCAGACGTGCTGTACGTATTCGGGGTTGATGAAAGAGAAGCCCTCGAACTCGGTCTGATCGAGATTCATGAGGAAGAGTCTGTCGATCGGAGTCAGTTTGGGCGGCTCGTGCGTGAACTCCGAGTCGAAGTTCGACACGTCGTCAGCAGCTTTCTGAAAGTCACCGACCAGTTGTTTATCACATGCGCAATGAGGGCGAAGGCGATGACGGCGATCAGTGGTGGCACAACGGAGAGTCAGTCACATCCGTGCGGACACGAATGTGCGGCGGCGAAGGAGTCTACTATATACTAGGTGGGCATCGGTGGTGGTATCTACAGGTTGGCGTATGAAAGAAACGAGTGGCATGTGGAGAGTAACACAGACATGATATGGACTAGCTCTAGTGCAAGGTGCGCGTTGGTTCCGTCGACGTGGCGGATACCCGATTGAGTAAGTGGGGAAAGCGGATGGCAAGACCGTGGCACGACAGCGGGGGCGCAACGACGTGCTTGCTCGTTCAGAACTCGGGCTCTTCGTCCTCCTCGACCGGCGGCACGTAGTCCAGGTTGAGGTAGTCGAAGTTGGAGAACTCGTCGCCCTTCAGGTTCTCCAGCACGTCCATGTCCGGAGGCGTCAGTTTCAGCGGCAGTTTAAGGAACTGGGTGTCGAAGTTTTCGGTAGACTCGCGGCTTTTCTGAAAGCAGAGTGTTCGCGATCACAACCACAACACAACACAGGCTCGACGGAGAAGTGTGACTACGGGCACGAGTGTCTAGAGCTACGACGTTCCGCGCGACCTAAACGTACCAGCTTCGGCTTGAACGGCGGCTGCACCTGACGGTTCTCTATCTTCAGCCAGTCTATCCGTCGGAAGAACGCGTGTTCCTGGAAGCAACGCTGCAATGGGACTACTTGGCGGCCTGTACCTGAATGTCTCTATTCCCACTGAGCGAGCAGCCGAGTCGCTTGGCCGGACTCTTCTGCAGGAAACCTTTGCAAATGGACACCGACTCCTTGGACATGGATTTGGGGTAGGAGACGTTATGCTCGGTGATAGCTAAAAGTGCCACGCCATTACAGGATCGAAAAGAGGGCTACTCACCAGTAAATAGTTCGTCCTCGTCCTCACCGTCAAACGGCGGCTGACCGGCGAGCATCTCGAAGAGAAGGACCCCATAGGCCCACCAGTCAACGGACTTTCCGTAGGGCTGGTAGAGGATGATCTCGGGAGCGATGTAGTCGGGCGTACCGCAGAACGTCTTCGTCGTAGCTCCGTTCACGATGCCTTCCTTGCACATGCCGAAGTCGGTGATCTTGATGTGCCCGTCGCGTTCCAGCATCACGTTGTCCAATTTCAAGTCACGGTAGATGATTCCCTTGGAATGGAGAAAGAAGAGGCCGACGGCAATTTCAGCCGCGTAGAATCTAGAAACGAGATGGAAACTACCATAACAATAGAGCTCTTACACAGCGACGGGCTCCTTGAACTTGCCGACCTGCTGGATCTGGTACATCAGGTCGCCGCCGTTGACGAACTCCATCACGAAGTACAGACGGTCCATGGTCTGGAAGCAGGAGTGCAGGCTGACCAAGAATGGCGGTTTCTCGGGCAGCGCCAGCACCCTCTTCTCCGTCATCGTGCACTCGACGTCGTCGTCTTGAATAATCACGTCCTTCTTGAGGATCTTGATGGCAAAGAGCTCCTTTGTGACTTTGTGCTCACCCAGGAGAACCTGCAATAATCATCAATCAATCAAACATGTAAACAATCAAAATATGAACAAAGTAGAAATGTGCGTGCGTATCCGAGACCGAAGGGGCGAACTTTCCGAAAACATCGTGTGTGGTCCTCTTGGTACGCGAGCTGGTACGCGGTAGTGGTACGGTATGCGCACGCGAGCTCGAACGCCACTTCATCCAGACCGTCACGGCGCTGCCGTATGGCCGCGCTACTTAAGAAATAAGAACGCGCTACTCCTTCTTCAAACGATATGTGTGTTCCCCTTGCGGTGGTACATCATGCGAGCTCCCGCGCCAACTCTTTCAGATGGTTAAGTTTGTTGTAAGATGCAAAATGCGTCTTTGTATGATCAGAAACGTTACCTTTCCGAAGGAACCCTTTCCTAGAACGGTCAGGAAGTTGAAGTCGGACGCCTTGATGACGTCTCGATTCTGTGACATCGCAGATAGCGAATGTCGCGGCTTCTCCTTCTTCGACCTCTCCCGCGCCGTCTGTATCTCCTCCATCTTCTTGCGCAACCTTTCCACCTCGTCTTCGTCCTCCGGTGGGATGGGAATGTTGTAGAATTCGCCTTCTTCGGAGTTCAGCAGCTTGAACCAGCCGTCGATCGGGTCTTTGATCAGCTCGCTGATGCCGAAGGACAGCGATCCCATGAAATCGTTTCGTGACGTTCGGTCCCAGTCCCACACTTCCACCGAGAGTCTGCGGTCCTTGTCCCCGGCCTCCAGCTTGCTGAAACGCGAATTTGCGGTGTGAAGAGCTTTGCGCGGCGCTTACTAGGTGAAATGTTCGTCCCACTCCGGATTGAGCGTCGCCCTTAGCGTGCGAGACTTCTGCTTCGACTTGCATCCATGGTCTTCGGGGATCAACTTCAGCTTGACGTACGGATCGGACAGACCGTTCGGATCCATAGGGATGAGGTTCCGTGCTTCTTTCACTAAAAGCGCACGGATACGGTGTGCCGCCCACGAGGGCTCGGTCTAACCGTGGATTTTCATGCTGCCGTCAATGACCTTTATGTTCAGCAAGATGCGTCCCCTCTTCTCCGTGTGGTCAGTGCCACACATGTTGGGCACATTTCTGACACAACGATGGTGGACGTTCGTGTCACACGACTGACACTTCATTCCCTGAAAGGCGTCGCTGGCCTTAGTGGACCGGTGAGCTCGGTGAGCACCTGGTGAATGAGGCCGTAGAGAAGCGAGCCGCAGTGGTCGCAAAAAGTTGGCGACGAGTAGGTCTGCACCTTCCACTTGTGTTGTTGACGCGGGTCCTGAGCGAAGCGAGCAATTAGCGTAGGCCTGTTCTGTGCGCGCTTACGTCAGTGTCGACACCTTTGTCCGCTCCCGGACATGCGAAGTTGACGAACTCGTGGCATCGTTTGTGGACGACGAGAGTGCACACTGAAGGAGTGGAAGGAAGCGTGTGTTAAACAAGTTTCACGGGTCAGACCTTGACACTGGAAGCCCTGCTTGTTCAGTCCCCAAAGGAAGTCCTTGCAGTGGGAGCAGAACGTTGGCTGCTTGAAGAAACGCGCGATGAATTTATGCGATCTGTAAAGGGTTGACTGGATCAGGCGCTTTTAGTCAACTGGACCAGATATGGGCCGTTTTTTCATCTGAATCGGTTTATTCTTCACTTTCATTTGTAATGTGCTGATGCATATCGACTAGGAACTGTTTTCTACTTTCTCAATGTTTACTACTGTAGAATTGGTACGGAAAAGATGGCAGTCGGATGGGGAAAGTTGGACTTTCAGCTGGGCATTTTCCAGCTTCAATTATAAATTTTAGAACGAAAATAGTTCGCTTTCAACATGATTGTTTTTGGACAAAAGGTCAGTTACGGTAACGGGTTTTTAAAATGTTTCATGGGATCGTCCACGCCGTGGCACGAGGATAAAAAGAGAGGAAAGAAAGCCAAAAAAAAAAACGAGGATAAACCACTAATAAATCAGTCCCTTAGAAAAAATCAATGGTAATCATTCTGACTACAGTATTGGCTTATCCGCCCTGGATGTCTCCCTTAGGAAGCAAAAAATGTCATTCCTTTTTTTGTCATTGATTAACAGTTTTGCGGGACACTCCTTCCCGTGGGGTTCATGCACGTATGGCAAAACGGAAGGAAAACAAGCAAGACATGAACAATAAACAGATTGGGTCTTTGAGACCACCACTGGTAATCACCCTGATTACAATGTGATGTTTTGCTTGTAGCAGAGTACATGACAAAATTAGGAGGCAGAAAATGTCATTTCCCTCGGATTGACGAGTCAACTCACTTGATTTCGTGGACATTCTTCTGGCGAAGAGCTCCTCGTCGCACGAACGCTTTTCCCTCGATGCGTTGGGCTAAAACACTCAGTTCACGTTGCGAGTTCCAGTTCCCTACGGGACAGTCAAACAGTAAACAGTGAGTAGCACTTAGAATTTCGTGTTATGTCCGTGGTAATCTGTTTGTTTACGAGAACGAGGGAAGGCTGACTTTGGCACCCACCGAGAAGACTCTTCGCCGACTCCTTACTGGTCATCGCGCACACAGACAAAAGCAGCGGGAAAAAAGAAAGCGGCTGCACGGAAGTTGGGGAATGCGAAAGATGACGGAAGGCGACCAGGTCGATAAGATCTCAGCGATCAAGGTGTGGGGGGAAGACAATTTCCGAATCGCTGACGCGCTGATCGCCAAATTTCGCCGTGCCAAACGGGTATTTGGGGAGAAAGTAGGTGTGCTACAAGGTTTCGGTGTAAAACGGTCGCTCGGTGCAAACCATTTTGTGTTTGCTCGGAGCCAGGAAGTTCAATTTGATAGGTGGAACGATTTGGGCTCCAATTTGTGATTTTTTCTGTTCAGCGAGAAAAATGCTAAAGATTTGACACGGTTCTAAATCAGTAAAATAATTCTAATTTTTCTATGGTACATGTGGTTTCTAATGTTGCGGCACAATTTTTTCCTTTGTTATTTTTATAGCACGAAGAACTCGATATTCTTGAAAAAGTTAAGTTTGAAATACTATTTTTCTTATCATTTTTCTTTCTCTGTATTTTACAAATTTACCGTACTCCTCAACCCTCAATGTAGTACATAACACGAATTAGTTTTTTTTTTTGGATTTTTTTCCTTTTTTTTCTACACTTGGTAAAGGCTGAACATCCCTGTGTACTTTCCTCTCCGCTCCCAGACTGTGGAGCTGCTATTTTCAAACAATAAAAAGGTTCTATTGTCAACATCTTCTATTAGTTATTTCTTCTTCTTCAACAGTGCACAGGTTTCTGAAGGGCCACTCTGAACAAGAAAAAAGAGAAAGTTGACCATAGAACCAGAATAATTCGAAAATAACAGTTCTACCTGACTGTGCTCTCTGGTAGATGGGCGCCATGTTTTCGGCAAAAAAACGTCTCTGACACACGTGCCGAGTGGCTCGTTGCTAGCAGGTATCGCGGCCAACACGGTTCGCTGAGCAACGGAATCGGTTTCCGAACGTGTTGCCGAAACCACGGAAACAAGTTGCTCGGCGAGTTCCGAGATGGATCGATCGATGAATCGTCAGCTTAAGGGGCTCCAGCTGTGCGCGTGAAAATAACTTTTTATGTATTTTGCAGTTACGTCGAAGCGCGCAACCGACTGGGCGACCGGTTTTTCTAAACCGAAAAAGAACGAACAATAAGTCGCGCGCATTAAAGGAGAGCGAAAAGCAGCCATGGCAGTGGACAGACGCTCGGCGACGTGTTCGTCGCGTCGTCGCTCCAGGGATCAAAACAACACGATCCGCAAGTGGTCGGAAAAGCGAAGGTAGAGGATGATCGGAGCCGATCAAGATCGCCAGAAGACACGCAGAAGGGAGCTTACTTCGGAAAAGCCACTTGAAGGGCAGGATTTTGAGACATTTGTTAGGGTTTTGCTGCTGTTTCGCATATCCTTTGGAACTGATCAGATAGCGTCGCGATCGATGGAAGGTTGTGCAGTCCGGCTTGCCGGGCATCTCCTCGCTGTCCACGTCCACCTCGGGCAGGCTCCGGGAGGTGACCAGTGGCGGGCGAGGCTTTCCGGCTCCGCCGGAGCCTTTGAAGTGCGGGTGTCCATTGGAGACGTCGAGCGTCGCGCGGTCCACGACCGCGGAGGAAGCGGACAGGTGCGCCGAGAAGAAGAGCTTCTTCTTGAGGCTGGTCGAGGCGGAGGAGGCGCGCGAGACGCTCTTCTCCGAAGGCCCAGCCACAGTATCCGCTTCAGTCATCGTCGCGGCGACACAGTGCACACATGGACAGGAGGAAATGGGCAACGACGACCACCCGGTTGTGAAATATTAACCCGAACAACGGACGACGGAATTAGGGGCCTACGGTTGCAATAATGCTTATGCAAATGTGAAATGGCGTGAAGGGTCGCAGACGAGCAGGCCTCCGAACTGGTGAAAGTACACGGGGAGGACGGAATCCGTGTGCGATGTGCGTGTGTGTGAGGGCGACCAGATATTTTGTTCGAAATCAGATGAGTGGGTGGACGGTCGCCTACAGGTGGAAACGAAGCGACAGAGGGGTGTGACGAGCCCGTTTGGGGAATGGGGAAAGCGATGAGATTCAGGGAAGCACTGCCGCAATTTGAAACATATGCTGGGTGGGGCAAATGAGAAGTGGCGGAGCCGGGAGTGGAAGAAGATGGGGAAGGGAATGAGCGTGGCGGGGCACTGTGCGATGGCCGGCCGGCGTCTCCGAAGTCGGGATCGCCGGAGGACGCGCGTCACCTGCGCGCGACTCCCCGTTCTTAGACGATGTACAAAAGTGTGTCTGTGCGTGTGTTCGCCTCGTCGCCGGGGTAAACCTTGTTTTGAGCCTCTGCATTGAGTGCACTGGAAGTTAGGCGTGCGGAAAATGGAAATATCGACGACAGCGACCGGGGTGAAGAGCAGGCGAACGCGACGAGGCACCAGATCGGATTATGGGAAACAAATTGAGCATTCAACGGGGTGAATATAATTGTCCACATTGTCTTGTGATGTGCGAACTTCGCTCGCAACGTTTTGCAACTCGCTCGGCATAGCTCTCCGGGTTTGTGAACGCTTGCTGGACCGCTGGACGGTCTTAGATGTTTTGTTCCTGCTTGCTTTGTCTTTCTTTGTGAGTCTTAGGAGGATATGAAAGGAATATAATTCTAGAGTGATTCTGAATTTGGAAATTTCGCGACAGTAAATAACAATAGATGTATTTTTTCTGATTCATAAGGCAAATTCATCTCTGATTCATATGGCAAATTCATTTGGCAAAGAAACGCGAAAGAATGTATTTTCCACTGTAAAACTATTTTATTTATAGTGCGTATTTTTAATCATATTTTTATGACAGCTTCTTGTTTTCTTCTATATTTTTAACGTTTGTTTTTTATTACTATTTTTAATCATTTTCTCTTTCTTTTCATTCTGATCGTTCCGACGGTAGCAAGAGTGCGTTTGCCCTATGCTCCAGTCGTAAATATTCAATGGTATGGGCGCTGAAGATCTAGTTTAACTTATGCACATAAGTGATAATGTCATATTTTTATGTTCGTCTTACTATCTGACATGTGCAGTCGGGAAAAAACATAAGCGTACTGTAGTTTGACTTTAATTTTGGCCATTACAGGATTATGTCGCACGGTCTGCTGAACGAGTAATATTTCTGAGTTAGTAATTTTCCGAAAAGAAACATAAAAAGCGGAAGATGAGCCACACGAAATTTTATCGCAAATTTTTATTAGAAATGTCAGAATTATATTCCCTAGCTAATATTAGAAGGAGAGACAACAAAGAAAAAGCTTCAAAATGAAGAGGACTATGTATTCCTATGTTTGAAAACCGCTGAAAAGAGAATTCATCATCGCAGTGAACTATTTTGGCTTAAATCAACCCTAACAGAACGCTTAATCTAGAACATTCCTTACTTTGAACGTTCCCCTTCCGAAAGTGGGACACAGCAAAGAAAAAAATGAACGACAGAATCTAAACCCCCATGAGGAGGGCTACACATTCCAAACGTCCTAAATCCCTGGAAGCCATCTCTAATCCGGGCACTTAAACGTACACACCAAAGTGCACACGCGCTACAAGAGCCTCTTTGCAAGAGTAAAAGCGCCGTTCACAAATCCACGGACGCCGTCGCGTGCACACACAAAGAAAAGACGAAACTTACATTCTTCCTGGTGACGAGGTATCCAAACTACGGTCTTCTCCCACGGCACTCCTGTCATGAGGCGGGAAAGAGTGGAACGGGGAGCAAAGAGCTGAAGAAGGAGGAGGTGGATAGAGCTGAACGAGGCGGTGGTGGTTTACGATTTCGACGATTGTAAATTGCAAAAGAGGCACCGCACCGAAGAAGGGTGGGAGTGGCTGCAGCTGAGTGGGGGAAGCGTCTCACGCGCGTTTTTCTCTTGGCGAAATAGAGCTGCAGTCCACTGTCCGTTTCGGCTGCGAATTATAAAATTCCGTTCTTGAGTGGCAGTGTCAGTGATTGCTACTTGACACTAAGTAGGCACGGGACGAGAAAACAAAGCTGTTCAGAAAGGCGCTTCCAGAAAAGAAGCGCTTGTGAGAAGTTCGCTCGCGTGCCCGTTAGCCGAGACGGGCCAGGGTTGGCACGCGGAAGGCGTGAGTGGGTGGGCGAGCTTTGTGGACGTCGCGCGGGCAGGCTCTGTGTTCCTACCCAGAGACAGGCCAATTCGGAAAGATTCGCTGCTTCTGCTTTTTGTTCTGTTCGCCGCCCAAGGAAGAGTGACGTCGTCGCCGAGCACAGAGAGCAAAGACGAGAATCGTTAAATCGCGTCTTTATCGTCTTTATAGAGCGCCAAACGGGAATATCGTGCTCCGGCTCTTTTTTGGACGCCACAATTGTCACTGATTGGCCACCCGTGGCCGCACAAGAGAACGAGCAAATTAGTATTTGACTAATTAGACAAAGTTTGCAGCAGTCAGCCGCTTGGGTGTCGTCCTATTCGCGCCTCGAGTGAAGAGAGCGATGGACTAATTGGCATGCAATAAACGGCCCGTTTCGAACTGCGTAATTCGATCGCTCGTTTACAAATTCGCTGATTTCAGAATCACCCGCCGGCTTCGTGGGAATAAATAGACGAAAAACAGTTGATCACTGGCTGCCAGTGGCGGAAGTGTTTGCCAGCGGGATGAGTGATGTTGCATTTGCTCTGGATAAAGGGAAGACTCCACAGTACGGGAACTAAGTCATTCTACGAAAGACGCGGGATATGTCTTTTGAGGATGAACTAAGTGAATACCTGCTCTGATTGAAGCATTTCGAGCAGCAAGAGGATGAATAGAGCATCTCAACCGATAATCTGCAGGGGACAACTTGGCCGGCAATAGATTTTACTATGCAAAAAAGGACAGACGGCGAGTACTTAACCCGAGCTGAGGGTTTCGAGTTTATTGGATTGAGTGGATCAGGATTAAAATAGGAGTCTATTTGAAGTAAATAGGATAGCATTCGTTTTTTGTGAATGACGGCTTCTACATTCACGCTATGAGGGTTCCTACTAAAAGAGACTCGCTCATAACAGTCGGTTGCGTAACAGTCTGAGAATACATCTTGGTCTCACTTCTTGGGTCCCAGTGGAATCCTGCAGAAGACTACAATTACAGAAACAATCACACATACAGATTTGCACCGAGAAAAAGATGCAAAGATTTCGCCACTTCTTTACAAGCGGCTTATCGAATTTTTTTTATCGAATTCTTTTCACACCCTTTTTAGCCACGCAGCACTATCATGTACTGTGATTAGCTCACCGAGAGAAAAACGCAGGTGGAAAATACAAACCTGCAGCTCAGGAGCACGACGAAAAATAGCCGGGACCAGAGTCAAAGTGCCTTTTACAAAATGCTACTTTCCTAGTACAAGGCTGATGAATATTAGGCTAGTGTATTAGTCGCATTACATAACTTATGCCTTTACTCGCGTACACTCCAGGTGCACTTCACATTAACTTCGGAAAGTCCGTGGAAGCCTAGCCTCATTTCCCTCGAGCGTCACGTTCCCCTCCCAATAAGAACATCGACGAAAGAACGCTCAGCGCACAAGTGGAAGGGTCACACGGCTATGTTTTGAAACGAAACAAAGCAAACCGAAGGCTTCGGACAACTTCCGCAGCGCCAACGACGACTCCATCATCGGATCATGCTTCCGATCGCCTCCCAGGCTGCAGTTGGACTCGGCACAGGATCCTCCTCCGCTGGACGCGTCGTCCTTACCGTCCGAGCTGGACTCGCAGGGCGAGTGCGTGCCGTCCGGTTCCTCCACACTCACCACCTCCATCCTGCGCACCAGTCGCTGTTAGAAGTCTCACTTTGGCTCACGAGCGCGCGCGAACCGCGATTCCGGCAAATATAGACTGCAGCACGCGAGCGCACGATTAGCTTGTCCAGTAAGTGATAAAGTGAGCGAATTCGTCTTTGCAGTCAATAGGGCATATCGCGCGTTCCCACCGCCTGCGGCTTAGCACCTGCGCAGGAGGCCGTACTAAATTTCGTGATTTATCCCACTGTGAGCTTTTGTTACGCTTGTCGAACGGCGACGGCGGAAAGTGGCTGCAGCAAACTCCTCCTCGGAGATGCGAGCCTAAATTGTAGGGTCTACTTTGGAAAAAAGCCGTCCAATCGACCCCAAATATCGAATATTCGATTTAATTTGTGAAAAAAAAACGAATACTTTCAGAAGAATTTCAATCGTGGAAATTAGAGTTTTGAATGCCAAAAATTAACCTTTCTTGCTTGACCTTTCCAAATGTTGTCAAAAATAGACTATTTGAACCAAAATTGTTGACGGAAAGAACGAAGCTTACTTTTGTGCTTAAAAAGAATATTTGTTTGCTAATTTTCCTCACTAAATAGTCAATTGGTAAAAGTTCTTGATTTATAAAATATAAAACTTAAACGGAATGATGATACTTCTCCTTAAAAGGGCCCAATAATTCCATTCGTGAAAACAACAACCCAAATATTCGATTCGATGCGCAAGAATATGAATATGGCGGATTTAATTCGATTTGATTAACCTATTCAGCGCGCAAATATCGAATGAACTTTACCGTTGGAAGGGTTTAGAAAACATTATGTAAATGGACTACTTGGATAGAATAGCTTGATCCGTGAAAATAATAAATGTTTGCTTAACAATAAGGATCGAGAAACCCCAAATATTATATTAATACAAAAAAGAATTTTTTTGAAATATACGTAAGGAAAAATCAATTTCACTATGTAAGGAAGTTGTCGCTCTAAGAGGGCAGCATAATAACTCGATTCGTGAAGACCCGAATATTAGGTGCCGTTCGACAAGCCCACGCTAACTGAATAGTCGTTGACCATCTCCCTAAGAGGCCGAGTAGTTCGATTTATGAAAGTTCGAATATCAAACATTGGATTCGCCCACCCCACTTGGGCTCCTGCTTACGAGGCCCGGGCGCGTCGTTCGGAGAGTGCGCTGAACCTCCGTACAATAATCACGGGTGCGGCTCAAAGATGGTTGGGTGAGGAGCTGACGGATGGGACGGGAAATGAGGACGAGATAGTTCAATTTTGATTATTTATCGAAGAGGCCCTAGAGTTAAATTGAATCAAGCGCTCCGTCATGTCGTCTAGTGAGTGCGCTATCGAAGCCGCGCTCCTACTCAGGCTCTATCAAAGGAAGGGGCTCAGGAAGGACCACCCCATTAAACAGGGTTCACCATGACAAATGCAAAAACGCTTCGGGCGAAAGTGAAGAAGCCAAGTTGTCGGTCAACGATTTTCAAAACGAAATGCGATATTGCGTTCGCGAAGCCGACTGCAACGAAGCTGCGGTGCAAGTGCGCAAGGTCGAACGATAATTAACCGATTCGCAACGTTCCCAGAGTTCTTAGCAACGGCCCATCTCTCCAACTCGACGTGGTCGACGTGCTCTGAGGAGGGGAACGTGGGGCCACGTTGCAAAGTTGCGCTTAGAATGAAACAAAGGTGTCGCGTGCGCGATGACGCGACCGCGCCTGAGGGTGCCACTTTGAGCCGTGCAGACCTTCGGCTTGTCTAGCTCGTTTGCATGCTTAATCTTTCGCCACACTTTCTCGGTGCACGCTGAACAAACATAGCGGCCGAATTAGCCCAATCGGTCTTAGCGGGCGGAGAAGTTCGCGCCTACAACACCGGAAACGGACGAATATGTACAGCTGCAGCAGAAGCGGCGTCTCCGAAGGCTCGAGAAACTCCGTCTTTCTCTCATTTCACTCTAATGAAATGCGTAGAATGAAGTCAAGCTGCGTGAGTCGCCACTCCAGGAACGAGGCGATCACGCGGTTCATCAAATAAAATCAATTAAGCTGAGAAATGGCGACGCCCGAGGATGCGTAAAATTAGAAGGGTCCGAGCGGGGTGCTTTAGGATTTGATGGTCAAAAACAAGACGAGAGGAGTGACAGGAGGTGCCGGAGGTCTCAGTTCGACGACAAAATGCGAACAATAACAAATGGAATGTTGCACGTAGTGCATGTCCTGGCCGCTGCACCTTTCCAATATTTCCACTCTCAGGTCACTATCACTATCAGCGCGAGCGGGAGCGAATGCGGTTCTCCGCTCTTTCAGCGACTCGTGTTTCTTATTTCGCAAGGGTAGGCTAACAACGAGAAGAAAAAAACATGGATATGAATATTCAGTTTGATACTTGTTCTTATCCACCTTTACTACGGAATGGCCTTGGGAAATGTCGGTTTTGTACTAGGGTCTATTAACTGTAAATTTGAAATCTGTTTATACATTTAAAGAGGCCACTCAAACGTGAGTTGTTCTATTCATGAAGGTGCTTCTAACTAATTAGTCTCTTATTTGTTTAAAAAACTATGATACTCTTATTTCTCATAGTTCTATTTATCTCTAATCTTCTCCATTTGGGTCTCCCTTCTTTCCATAACTTTATTATTTTAATCGTCTAAATTGTATTACAAATGACTTAACAAGTGTTCCTTGATACTCTAATCCCATTACTATTTGGGTATTATTTGTCTAATCCTATTACTGTTGCTGCTCCCCTCGTGATTTGAGCTTCTCACTGTTTAGGCCACAAAGAAGTAAAACTCACAAAGTTGTGCGCCGAGACCATCTCCAACCGTCGCACTTATCAGTGGTGCCGAAGCGATGACAGCCGAAGGCACTGAAGACTTCCTGCCGCCTGAGCCTTAAACTCGCTCTTCAGTCTGCAAAATGCATAAACGTTGCAAACCTTGCGAGTTGTTGCTGAAAAGACGAGTGACCGAGCGGTGGTCCACTCCCAACTTGAGACTCATCCTTGCGGAGATGAGGTACCTGTGGCGGTGGACTGTACTTTTCAATTACAGCAGCGACATGCTAAAAGAGGTGCAACGTCAGTGGACAGGACATGTTCATTCAGAGTTAGACCGTCCCGGGAGATCACGTTCACTTGTGCGGTTATTGTCTTCCAAACAAACGGAACTAATGCATAAGTGGCAATAACATTCTGGCGCGTCGGGGCGTTACCATCATCGGCATGAGCTAAAATCGGCGGCGCCGAAACAAACATATTGACGTTTAGCGATAAATCATCCAGTCGCTAACGGCGTGATTTTTCACTGATGTTATGAATGCATTTTTGGGTTTTGCGCCACGAGCCCAGGGCCTTTTTGCGGACGACGGCGGCGGCGACGATGATGATGATGTCCAAACGGTGATTGGATTTTAAGGATAAGAGGGTGGCGGGCAAGTGGGTTGACGGGTTTTCCACTCAGGTCGAGAGTTTGTCAATGAGATGCTGAGACGGCAATCGATTGCTGCGATATGAATAATTCCCGACGTCAGAAGGGAAGGCGCGGAAGTCTGAGCAGGAAATGCGGAGTCTCGGAAGAAGAGGCCAGCGTATAAGGTGTCCTACCGCGACAACATATGAACGCTTTCCTGTTCGGGTTTGTCCTTTCCCGCGGACGGCTGAGTCCACACATGATCAGCTGGCCGTGAGCGATCCAGAACGCAACACGTCGAACGGTTTGTGAATCGATCGCAAACAGAAAACGGTACGTTGCGCGGTGCGTTTGCCTTCGGACTTTTGCCAGCGAGGCCAGCCGTAAAGGGGCAACGATGGCAATTTAGCTTTGTGAAAAAGACAAATCAAACACTTCCTCGCCCCCTCTAACTAGCATTTGCTTTTTCCGGAGCAGAACAAAGAACTTGGACAAACTTCGACGCTGCTACTGCTGCTGTAGGGGGTGCGCTACCTCGGGAAATAGTGACACCCGCCAATGACGACGGCAATTGGGTGCTTCTGTCGGCGCGCTAATTAGAAAGACTAACAGTCTCGGCGAAGGCCCTTGCCGAGCGCAATTTCAAAGGTTCTCCAAGCACGACAAGCAAATCATCGTGGAAAACACAAGACAAAACAGAGAGTCAGACGCAATGCCACATCACTCCGTCATCACAACAGTCCAGGATCATTGTGTTTTTTTGCGTTTTGTCGACTCGTAGAATTGCATATGCTCTTCATCAAAATTCTCCATGCCACGGCGACGGACGGCAAAGGTCTGACCGGGGGCGATGAACCCCGTCGTCCTTAAGAGTTAGCGCATCCGGATTGAATTGGCCGTCAGGAAGCGGAGGACAGTGACGATGATTTACGGAAAATTGAGAAAGCAGGTGCCCGAGGCCGAGACCAGCGATCCGAACACGCCGCGTTCGGCAAATTAACCGGCGGTCGAGAGGACTTAACTTTGATTGAGAGAAGCTTGAATTATTTATTCCTGTACGCGACGGGTGAAAAAGGCGCGTTGTGCATGTGGGAATAAGTTGGCTTTCTACGCTGTATTAAACATGCGCAAAGTGTGAGCGGAGAGGATGCAGAGCGCAAAAAAACGAAACCTCGAAGATTAGACGCACACACACTCACACTGACTTCCTAAGCGGTTTCCGTCGGTTTTCTGCGAAGCTCCATTATATGGAGGAATTTGTGCGGATGCACAATGCAGATAAATTGTAAATTTCCTGCTAGGCAACCTCTAATCCTAAATGGCGTATTACAGAGAAAAAGAGATCATAGGGAACGCGACGTCCTCATAAAGAGACACTTAAACACGACATTAAGCGAACGAGGATGCGCTATCGCTCTCACATTAAGAGGTTACGTTGAAAAATAAGGAATTTTTCCCGGCGCTCTGCCCCGGAGGACACGGTATAGCCGGCCCTGCCGGGCTGATTGCGAACACGGCAAGTGTTGGCAAGGACTGTTTGCAGCAGCGCGGCTCCTTCGACAAGGCTAATAGGTTAGAAAATTACATTTACTTCAATTCATTTTCTTCGAAAACCGAAAGACTCCGAGCTCTCCATTATGTATTAGGCGTTCGGAGACGAGAACGTGATGAAAAATGTGTGCACTCGAAATGAATCTTCCGGATTAAAAATTGAGCTTTTCCTCTACATAAGGGGATGTAGCGGAGTGAGAAGAATGAACAAAACGCGAGTGGCCGAGTGGGTTTCTCGTTCTTCTCCTCATTGCTTATCACACGTATGAAACGTGGAATGTCTGACGGAAACTGAGGGGATTAAGGACGAGCGCCGGGGAGCTCTGCATATACTTGTTTACAATTCAGCGTTGAGTAAACGGCGTTTAATTGCGATTTCTCTGATTTGTGGCAATCCGAAATTCATAAGAGTAATTAATTTTTTACGACCGCCCGTTAGTTTAGTGGTTCACGTGGAGTTTCAAGGAAAATAGGGAAACCAGTTTCTGGGAACACCTTATGCTTGTGCCGGGTTAGGGCACAACTTCGTGGAAGGTCTGCGCACAACTTTAATGAGAAAAAAAATTACATTAGTGGCTGGTTTCTGGACAGTGCCACTCAAACTTAGTCACTTTGAAAACGACATTTTTTAGATAATTTGACCTTGAAATACCCGGAATGGGAACATAATCCTAATGTCGTGGATTCTCAAGTGCGCCGGCTTATGGATCCATAGAGCGAGCATTTAATAATTGAGCAGAACCTTAAGACCGACGAAGGGTCACCGTGTGTTCGCGGAGTGGGATCGCCCGCTCCGACAGAGGAGTCTCCTAACGAGTGAGAACCTAGCACACCCGAAGGCAATCGGATTAGTAGGCAAATGAATATTTCAAAGAATCAAATCAACCCTCACGCTTTGTCCCAATCGAGCGCTTCGCCATTTACATCGTCTGATCCAATTGTACTCATCGTTCTTGTGTCAGCACCGCCATCAGAAGGAACACATACCGACAACTAGCAAAATTTGTGAATAAGTATCTCGCAGTGGCAAAGAAGTATTTATTGCTTCCTCCATTCATCCTCCTCCCCCTGGTAGTTGTCTTGCTCGCGGAAGAAGCCAACAGAGGCCCGTGAGAAAAAGATCCCTCCATCTCCTGCTTCCTTCTTGCTCACAGTAGTCATCAGATTTTCGCGAGTGATGCCTCTCAGCTAATCTGCATCGATTGCGCGACTTTGCAAATCGCTAGACTTGTCGAGTTGAGGAAGCGCATAGACATTCATGACAGGAAGAACAGTGCTGGAACCATCGCAATTTGTATTACAACGGATAGCAGCCAATGAACAAGGAAATTCGTCTTCTCAAATTGGTGCGTCCACATAATTAGTCGCTGTTGTTTACTGTTATCGCGAATCTGGCGATTTCGCGCCGACGTTTGGATTAGTCTGCGAACGCCAGTGGCAAAGGTTGTTTATTCATCACCTAATACCATCTCGAGTCACATGTCCGACTAGCAGCAAATAGCGATCATCATAGGGTGCATCTTTTCTGAAATGACACAGAGTAGCGTTGTGGAATCGCTGAGAAGAGAAGATTAGATATATATTCGTAATCAGAGTTTTTGATTGTATGTAGCCTAGTACAAAGATGTCATCCGCTAAAGTGGACGGGATTCCTAATGATGTGATTGTTTTTGGAACTAACGGCCCAACTGATCAAAACAAGCGTGTCAAAACAAGGCTGTCCCCTGACTCATGTAGCTCATTTTGGGTCCTCATTCTGTCTTTGGCTAGCGACTAATATAAAAGGCCACATCATTTTCCGGGAGTCCAGCGCTTAATATTCCTAGAAGCTTAGAAACGATTATGTGGCCCGGATTTTTTAAGGATGAACAAAAGTTTGACGGAACCGCCTGGGCGCCTTTCGTCTTAGTTAGCTGTAAGGAGTTTCCAGATTTCTGCGACGGATTAAAAGAGAAGAAAAAGAAACAATGTTGCCCTAGAAGTAGTACAGAATGAGCAGATCCTCAATATAGAAGCTGTGGATAAGAGACTGACCTTAAACACAATTCATCGAAGAACGCCTTTGAGTTCCCGTAGAGGTATTGGAGAATGAACTGCC
This sequence comes from Steinernema khuongi, assembly GCA_016648015.1. Lineage (NCBI taxonomy): Eukaryota > Metazoa > Nematoda > Chromadorea > Rhabditida > Steinernematidae > Steinernema > Steinernema khuongi. Next base: position 87,555 of record JADLIF010003224.1, on the reverse strand, counting down.
GGTATGTGAGACTTACGGGTTTCTGGGTCACTAACTCACCTTGAACATAACGAAGTCCACATCGTTAACCTCGGTGAGTCCACTAGGACTCTCGAGAAACGCGCTGACGGGCAGTTACCAACAACGTTATTCATCGGTGCTGATGTGGTGACATCCAATTAGTTACACAAAAAATTAAGTAAATGCGATTATATTTAAAGGTTATAGGCAGCCGATATGTTGGAATGGCGATTCTACCAGGTCAATCTGGGAGCGCTCAATTCGGGTGTGCTGCGGCACACGAGGCAAATAGCAAATAAGGAAGAAGTTTATTTCATCAAAACGTGCCTCCGGCACAACAACAAGCAAACGTGCTGAATTACAACCCAATACAACACAATTAGTAAACAAGGGGCGCATCGATGCGGGAGCCAGGGCTCGTCCAACAGACATGCTCAGTGTTGCCCAGACAGAGCCAGCGCTCCGCTCAGAAAGCACTGTTCCGTTAGGTCTGCGGGTAAAACTAGTTGAAGAGCGTGTTTCAAGTCTCTCATCCTGACAACAGTCCTCGATGCGGTGGCAGGACTCATTTGAGACAGCTTGATGATTTCCTCCGTAAGTCTCTAAAACAAACACATCTGTAATAATAATATCGAAGAACCTGTGAAGTACCTGGGTAAAGTCTTTCATCAGTGATATGATAACTTCAATGCAGCGAGGGTGCAGAGAACTGACAGGAGACGTACCAAGTCCCTCTACAGCCTCATGGAATATGTCGATGATGCCTTCCTCAAACAAATCAGAGATTTCTCGCGATTTGCGCTTCTTTCCTCGCTTCGCCTGGATTGTCGGAGGTAGCTGAGGAGAGTCCTAAAAGAAATTAAATTTACGTTGACTTTTGTGGAATATTCTACTGCGCTGTCCCAGGTAAATGATGAACTGAATTACGACATACCAGTGCGACTTCCACGGAAGGCGATCTCGACACAGATGCGGCCGTCAGTAGCGAAGGAGAGGCGAGGCGGTGGTCAACACGCGTCGTGGAGAGGTCAGGCGGTGGTGAGGACGCGTCTTGGCGCGACGATCCCCCGGGGGAGAGTGCCTGAAATGTCACAGAGTAGCGTTGTGGAATCGCAGAGAATCGAAGATTAGATATACATTCGTAATCAGTTTGTGGGATATTCTACTGCTGTCCCAGGTAAATGTAATGAACTAAATCACGACTTACCAAAGCAATATGCGCGGCAGCTGGCGGCTCGGGAGTCGCGGAGAAGGCGGAACGCCTGGATACTCGTTTGATTGAGTACGACCGTTGGGGGCGTGCGCGACGTGTGATGGGCACGAGCTCGCCCTCGTCGTCCGACACTGCAAAGGGGTATAAGGAAATGAAAATGAACTGCAACACTTACGAGTGATAACTTCGACGGAGTTCATGACGACGTGAAATCGTCGGTCAATGAGCAGGGCTGGTATCTCATTCTCTTTAGGCCCTCTTCAGACATAGACATGTGTCCCGTATGGAAACTGTTGTTCTATGTCTGTCTCATCTGAGCATCGTTTGAATGTTTGCTAATTCGGCTACGACGTCGAGTTCGATCAGATGAGACATAGACATAGGGAAGCAGGTGACATGCAGGTGAGGTGTGTTAGTAATCCTTAAAGCGGATTTCGGAAAGTTCAGAGTTACTGACGTATTTCGGATCAATCAATGATCGACCGCTGGCTCATCTAGGACACCTCTCGTTCTTCGTCGGTTCTAATTAGGCGATCAAATTTGTGGATTTGAGAGATTCACGGAGACAACACTCATGTGGCTGTCCACATAATTGGCTTCGTTGTGTTAAATGTGGAATAGGTACAAGAAACAATCATCAGCGCAATGGTGCACAAATTTAGCACTTAAACTGGACGTTTGGGTAACGGTAGTCACAGAACAAGCTACATAGATAGATGATTGTGGGCAGTGAGAAATGACAATAGAAAATTCCGGAGTCTTGTTGCAGAGCGCTACATGTTTGTATGTATAAACGACATTCATAAACAGACAAACTGCGGCAGGTCTCGACACTGCAACATTCAATAGGTTTACTGTAATCTTGCAAGCCAGCTCTGTGCGTAGTATTCAGTTTTTAATCCGCGCTGATTGTTTTTTTTTGCTTACGTTGTCAACACTTGGTGTGCTTTCCGCGAATTTCCCTAAATTGATGTGATTAATGCATGCTTTTGTGTCTTTATTCCATTGTCTATATGTAATTTTTGAATGTAGTGTGAGTCTTGGGGTTTTCAGAACTTGTATAATGAGCAAAAGGAGCAAGGAGATCACCCGTGTTTATCCGGAACCTGATCCGCCTCAGTTTGGACCGCACCCTAAACCGCTTCCGCAACATCCTATGCAAAACCTCCCGGGATTTCGCCCTTTTCGCTACGAGGAGGACAGGTCGGATCTACGGAACTATGAAAGACTTTACATTAATTGTTTTTAGTCCTGGCTATCAGCTCACTCAGGAGCATCTCGAATCAGCACCAGAATTTAGAACCCGTACGATGGTCATGGATTGGGATGGGACGACTGTTATTGGTCAAGGATATGAAAACGCGCCCGAAGGAATTTACGTGCCAAATGTTCGAACTCGCGGTACTGGCAACAGGCCCAACGTAGTCCTTGATCGGCGTATCACCCCTAAACACTACGTAGGACCAGGGGATCAAGCCCCGAAGTCAATTATCAAACGTGGTAGCCGTGCCAGAGAGCGTCGTGGTGGCCAGTCTAATCAAAGTTCCAGCCGGTAGTTTCAATATCTTTAAGCGCTTGACAATTATTTATTGCAGTAGCAGCAGCCGAGAAGTGCGTTTCGTCGATGAAACACCTCAGGAAGTCGAGCGCCCCCGCCGTAATGACAAACTCATTCACCGCTCGCGTTATCAAGTGAACTCCTCGCATATACGCGCCAACCTGTTGTTACAATTTTTTGTCGTTTGTTAATTATTCCTGTTTCAGTGAAGAAAGGGGAAGAGAACCCGGTTACGGCAATTGGCGTAGTGCTGTCCACCGCTGGCCCCGTCAGCGAAACGACCTTTCACTAAGCTTTCCCCGTCGGTAGTCTCGCTGTATTTTTGGCGTGTACCGCTTCTATTTTAGTTACAGAGTTAATGGAACAGACTGGACTGAAGAAAAAGAAGACTGGACTGAAGAAAAAGAAGACTCGTCTGAGGAATCTGAGGAAGAGGATGTGGAACCCGTTGAAACTCCTGCACCTTCAGCTCCCCGTGACTACACGTACTACATTGAAAAAGAGATGTTTCCCGAGACTTGGGTGCATCCCTTCATTAAGAAGGATGATGCCATTGCTCAGACCGAAAGTAAGTCTGTCATTTATCACTTCACCAATATCTTGTCTTCCAGAGGAAGAAACGGAAGCACAGAAAGAAGAAGAGGCAAAACAGAAAGAGGGGCAAGAAGCACAGGAAGAAGGAGAAGGCGTCCTCCAGAATCACCAAGAAGAAGAAGTCCACCACCATATCCAAGAAGGACAAGGTGAACGCAAAGAAGAAAAGCAAGAAGAAGAACAAGGAAAAATCATCGTCTTGCAAGAAGGAAAAGAAGAAGAAGAGCAAGAAGAGGTGTACATCGGGGGACTCGTGCTGTTCTAATCTGCGTTCGCTATGCTGTGTTGTTTGTTGAAGTCACGAATGAGTTGGTTTTGAATTAAGAAGAATAAATTAATGCGTCTAGTTTGTATTATATACAGTCCCCCTATTCACCAGGCCTCATTTGACTTGCTTAATGTAACTTGATATAATTCTCACGATCCCTTGAATATGGCTTGAAATGCTTGTCACACGTGAGTTTCCGAACACTAACGGCAAATAGTTTATTTACGATCGCCCATCTCTATTGACATGTCCGATTAGTAGGTTACACGAAAAATTGAACACGAGGATACAGCAGTGTCTGAAAAGCTATTGAGCAACAGTGTAGTGTGCAACGAAGACGTCGATGACTTTTTGAGCTAGGTTGGCACAGAGATCAAGCTGACCAAGTTGGTCGGGGGTGCCCGCCAGCAGAAAGCGGATCGGCTTCTGTTCTACCAGAGCGGGGAGGTGAACAAGCAGATAGTCCTCGCAGTCAGAAAGCAAAGGCTGGATGGAGGACTTCTGAAACAGTTTATGATGGTATTTTGGAATCAGGATGGTATTGAGGCATATATACAAGAAAAGAGTATAAAAATCGTTCAATAGATCACCCTTAATTTGGCAGGCGTGCCACATATTTTTGAGTACTCTACCTTGGCTATTTCATAAATTTGGGCGCACGTTCTGTGGTCGATGCTGCACTTGATCAGCTTACGGCACTCCTCGATGACGCCGACGAGTCCGAACCGCGCCGACGCTTCATACAGTTGGAACTGCCGAGTAAACGAGTAAGTGGACAATTCATCGAAGAACGCGTTTGAGTTCCCGTAGAGGTATTGCAGAATAAGCTGCAGGTATCTGAGACTTAGGGGTTACTGGGTCACAAACTCACCTTGAACACGGAGTAGTCCACATCATTAACCTCGATGAGTCCACTAGGACTCTCGAGCAACTCACGGAATTCCTCAGACGCGTTCACCAAAACAATTCGATGTGCGTAGATTATTTTTGAGCCGATCTGAAAGCAAGGCGTGGCGGCGTTGCTTGTCAATTGGTTGAAACCTTAAAGCGGATGTCGGAAAGTTCCGAATTGTCGACGTATTTGGGATCAATAATTGACCGTTGGCTCGCCTTGGTTACGCCCTCTTCCTCGCCGCTTATGATTCGGTGGACAAGTCGACTGTGTATTTGGGCGATTTTCACGGAGACGGCACTCAAGTCGCTGTCCACACAATTCGCTTCGTTGCGTAAGATATGGAATAACTACAAAGAACAAGCCAAATGAAAAGAGATCCGGTTTTTAAGGACTTACCACAGAGACCACGTCTTCTATATTGTCCCTGTTCAGGTCCTCCATGAGGGTCTGTGTGAACTCCTGGAGGATTGTGCGCATTTGCGGACGATTCCGCTCAGTAAAGGCGTACTGCAGTGATCGAATCCAGGTGTGTATATTCCATCTCACGCCTAAAACAACATTTGGTATTATCAAGTAAAAAAAATGAAAAGCATTTAAATGAAGAAGCCAGTTTTCTATACATATAATTAACATTCGGGGAATGTTGTCATCACCTATTTTTCGGAGCTTAAGGGCGATGTCAATATGTCCGGTCTCAACAGCGTAATAGAATGCTTCTAAGGCAGCACGTTGACCGATTTTGGATAGCGAGTGCATGAAGGAGTAAGGTGCCGGTCTGCAAAAGGATTGCTGGTTGAATTTCGTACTCCAACTACTAGTTGGTTACCTGTGCACATTTTCGCCGCTAATAGTAGACGGCGACTCCACTTTGAGGAAGTCGGCCGCTGTCATGGGCTCCTCCTTGTGATGCACTCGCGTAGCGTCTAAAATGCTCTTGCTGGCCTGATTAATAGGCATGATGTACACTTACCTTGTGCAAACATAACTTCCATAAGTGGCCAGTTTCCGCGAGCGGCAGCTAGAGCGACGGCCGAAGGCGAACCTGACACGCGGTAATTGCATTTTGTCGAGTCGTAGTTCACGCAGCTTCTGAAGGGACATCCGCCGCAGGCCAATAATTTGAACGCCATGTCGTTATCACCTACCACCGCTGCTACCTAAAAGTTGAAGTAGAAGAAATGAACAGAAACTGGGCTTTCCGCTCTAATTAGCGATGAACAGCATGAACACCCGCAACATGGTTGATATCTGAGCATACACAAACTTTAAAGCTTGTTAAAGTGACACCAGAATAAAGAATAATTATTGCATTTCGTGCCAATCAAACGAGAAACGTACCTGCAGCGGACTCTCCTTGGTCATGTAGATTTCGTCAACTTCCGAACATGCGTTGATGAGCTCGTTAAACACTCGTACACTTCCATGAGCGACGGCCCTGACGAACCAAAGTAAGGGGCGAGACCTGACTTAACTCACCAAGTGAGAGGAATCCAGCCAGCGAATTCCGTGTTGACGGCTGGACACTGTTCGGTGGATTCTCGAGGAATCGGAATGCTCAGTTTTGCGCCCATAGACAAGAGCTCACTGGCCGCATCGTCGTCTCCAGAGATGATTGCACGCGAGATCGGCGAGAATCCCTAAGCCAGACGTGGTTACTAGGAGTTATGGTGAATTTGAAGGATCAACTGGATCTCTTGTCCAATTTATCACTTTTTTCTTTTAGACTTTGATTCTTCGAAGATCAGCATGAAGTAAAGAACGAACAAATGGCAAGAACAGAAGAAGATGGAGAATACACTCCCCAGCTGTACGAACGTATGACATTTTAGGAACGCACATTTCTGTCGACCATACTGTGCCAGGAACTTCCGGCCAGGTCGATGCCGACTGGACTTCCTTTGGCCAATAGACCCAGCCCCACTTGCGCCTTGCTGGCACCAGAAGGCTGTGTGTTGGGTTCCAATGTGGCTGGCGGAGTGTCTACATGCAACAGGACTCGGGCTGTCTGAAACCATGTTATGTCCCCTTTGAGAAAGGAGCGCCTGGAACCTGGAGGACGTCCTGCTCCTTGACCGCATGGTCCATGCGGCAGCCAGCGAAGATGGCGCTCACCCGGAGCCACTCAGCGATAGTTCGTCTGAAACGGTCTGTGCTCTCAATTTCACGCTCGTTTCTTTGCACCTCGACGAGTTTGCCGTCCTCGAACACTCGCAATCCGATCGGCGACATTTCACAAAGTAGAACATTGACTTTAGCGCGCGTCCGGAATATGAGAGTCTTCAAACATTACAAAAATAAGTTGGCAAACATGTAGAAAAAAGCTGTTACCGAGCGGTTTGTTTAAGTTGCTGCTTGGTGTGGACGTCGCGAGGTCGTGCGCCTTTCACAATGCCGATGAACTCCGTCATGCTCTTTGCGCAACAAGATTCTTCGGCCGACTTAATCTTCGGTGTAGCCGGAAGGTCGTAGCAGCTTCCTCTGCTTCCCAGCGATTTATCTGCAATCTTGTCACAGTGAGCTTTTGGACTTCTCTGTTTTTACCGTAGAGCTCGGCGTGGTCGAAGTACTCAAACAAATCGTCAAGTGTGTTGATCTTGTCGAAAACAACGGCGGAAAGAGGACTTTTCTCTGGAGATGGGAGGGAAATGTCAGTTATTCAATGGAACACCGGTACCTGAGTAGAAGACCGCTGTCTTGACGAGTTCCTCGACGAAACATTCTAGGGTTCCGCAAAGCATCACCGCGGCCTGGTCGGTGACGGCGTATGACACACGCACTTCTACGAGGAACCGGTAGAAGTTGCCCACGCTGAAGTGGAGTCCGCTCCGCTGGCTCATGCTCAACTTGAAAGCGCCTGAGTCGCTCAGTGCATACATCGAGCACGCTTTGGCACCTGACTTCTGACAACTGAGGGCTATATGTTCGGGAAACAGAATCTGCAGTTTATACGGCCATAAAGGTAGTTATTAATTTGGGGAGACCGACCGAAGTGGCGCTTTTCACGATGTCGGGAGTTGTCTTGACTAGGGGGCTGGAGAGCCGAGAGATCTCCGTGGCCAGTCCATCCAACGCCAGTTTGGCTATGCGAATAATCTCGGAGAGTAACGAAACTCCGACTAGGTGGGCGATGTCCTTGCAACGCCCTTTTTGGAGCAGAATGATGAAGTCGCGTTCGGAGAAGGGTAGCCAGTTTATCTCCACTGTTTGACTAAAAAATGTCATCGTTGATGTTCCTTGTGGTGCAGAATGCCGTGCCCATAACTGTTTTATCGGTTCCAGCATATGATTTAGCCTTTGCGTCTTATCTCGTTCTGTTTCTGTTCCGGTCACCCGAATACTGTCATTGTATCATGCCCCATAGAAGATCTTACTGTAGTTGACCAATGGAATTTGACACATTTGGTGATATGAAAAGGAACTTTGAACTCGAACTGAACCGCAAATATTGTGCAAGTTTGAAAGTCTCCGATTGCAAGTATGAACTAAAACCAAAAGAAAGCAAAAACTAAACCAAAAGAAGGCAAAAAGAGTATCCCATGAAAGTGCGTTAACTACCTCAAGGCGGAGAGGGCAGTCCTGTTGTCGTGTGCTGGAGGAGTCTTGTGCGTAAAGGGCGACTCGTCGGCGCCATTGATCATCACCACAGTCGCTCTGTTGGCGGAGAACGGGTCGCTGGCGCCTCCAGAATGGTATGAAGCACTCATAAGGCGAAGTTGTGCTGCGTCACTCTCCGCGAAATCCATGTTCCGGTTCGCAGACCTGTAGCCGCTGTCGGTGGGCGACTTCGCCGAAAATGACGATGACCCGGCACTCTTGCTGCTCACCTGACTGCCGGCGCCACTTAAGGCCGTTTCACAAGAATACGATCCGTCAAACCCGGTGTCGGATCTTACAGAGTCGTCTGTTAAGCATGCTCGACCACGGGATCATACCTGCTGACGTCTTCATCGAACGTGTGGCTTACGTTCGGAACACTTTTGTACAGTTGCCGCAACTGATCCAAATTGCTCACTTTTTGCATAAATGCGCTTTCGTTCATGAGTGCCTCGCTGACAAGGTTGTGCTGCGAGGGCGAGTGTTTAGAAAAAAGGGACTTGCTCTTTTTCTGCAACACAAACAACATAGGTCGGCTCGAACGCAAAGATTGAAGAACACTTGTGAGACCAGAGATATGTACGAACCTGGTTCGAGAGCTTTTTGCCGAGGATGTGATCAGCTGTGGAAATGTAGACCACGTCGTCGGCTAACTCGCATTTTTGTGATTGATGCTGCAGGTAAAGGTTCTGCATTAAGAGAGCATAGGGTTACGGTACCTTCCGGAAAGGCGATGAACTGCTCGGACTGTGCGAAAGACCGCTGGGCTTGAGCGCCCGAAAGACATGAGCCAGCTTTTCGGGTAGGCTGTGCTCGCTGGTGTGGGTAGAGGAGTGCTTACTTTCTCTTAAATAAAGTCAGGTTTGACTTCAGAACGGCCATTTCTAATATTTAGTCGCATAATTTTGATTCGAGATAGGTTTATACTGTTAGGTTCGGCTAATTACACTTGAGGGTCTGAGATGCCGCATACCTCATCGCCTTCTTTGGCGAGACGTTCTCCTTTCGCGAGGGGGTGGGCATGGCGGGGCCGACGCGTCTATGTCCTCCTTCCGACAGACTGAGCAACTTCTCGTGGTTGATGACGTCTCTGCAACGACTTCGACAGATTAATAGCCGTCAACCGCACGGACTGTCCCCACAAACAAGCCAGCTGGTGCGCGCGCGCGTGAGTGTGGATTCAACGGAGAGCATCTAAGGGACGCGGAGAGCAGCCGGAGGAAGAGGAGGAGTACCGCCGCAGGAAGAAGAGCCTCGGTGCCGATGGGTCGACAAGGTCAGCGTCGGCGGATAGCAACAACGCCGAGTTCCTATTCGCCCTTCTCACGGTATTTATTAACGATACGCCGAGCAAACGGTCGCGCGTCCCCTGCGCCAATTATAACTCGCGCTGGTAGAAATTCCGATCACCTACTCAAAAACCATAATCCATTATTGCTTGAAGAAAGTGGTTCGGCGGCGGCGAGGTGCGGGAGCGAGGGGGTGCTGAGCAGTGAGGCAAGGAAATAAACTGACTGTAAGACGCGTAAGGACCCTACGGTGGGCAGCAAGTACTATTCAATTGTGTCCTTCAGCCCCGAAACGCCGTCCAAAGCCGTACGGTCAACACGGGCGCACGCGCGAATTAATTGAAGTCTCGCCCAAAAGAAACAGCGAGGCTAATCGAGCCAAGGGACGCAGTCAGCCTCCACATGAGGGAATTTTCAGACACGAGACAATTCTTTTGACCTGTGGGGCACGTCCTAAAGAGTTATGGGCTCTGTCTTGTCGCAAGATGAGAACAAATTCTTAAATTGCACAAAGAATAGATTTTGTATTAAAAAACAGAACTGAAATAATATCAAAATTAAGGAACGACAAATGGACATTGTAATAAGCATCACTAAAAGATTTGCGCAAAAAAAGTTAAGCAAATGTGCATCGCACTTGAGTTACGGATACTTTAATTCAGCAAACACCATGTAAATAAAAAAACCGTTTAAAAAGTTGAAAACTGTAATATGGGAGGTGCTCCATGTTGTTGTCGCAAACTAACCTTGCTGCTTCGGTCCACTGTTGTGGGACCGTACTAAAAGACACTGCAAAAATACTATTTTGCATTTAAAATCAAAACCATTTTATTTAACTAAAACTGAGGATACATCTTTATAAATTAATGCAGGTCCCAGTGGAAAGAAATAGCGAAGCCACTGGCGCCAAGGTGTCGCGCCACTCGCATGTGAGTTCCAGTTTGCAGGAAGCCGCGCACAGTAGGGCACTCGCGCCACTTATCTCCCAGCCAAGGAACAACAAACAAAAAGTTGGTTCTGCAGCTATGTGCTGCTGCTTCTAGCAGAGGAGGACGTCACAACAATGTCGTGAGTGTGCCCACGGTGTTTGTAACGCACGCAAGCACAACTACGCTGATTTGTGGCATCCGGCAGCGGATGGGACCATCAAAGCCGAGATACGGCTAATAACAGTGAAATCGTCGTCAGTTTCGCTTTACGTCCTCGCCGGAGGCGGCGGCCGACGGGATCATCCCCGAATCGTGGTCGTCGTCATAATAAAGAAAAGTAATATCGGCGCCCAACGATGAGAACGTTTCTGAGACGCTGACCATCACCTGCGTGAGCAGCTTTACTCGACAGTTCGTCGCCATGACTCATAGAAGGGACCGCGTTGGCATGACGAACCGGTGCTGCGATGGACAATGCACTGTCCATCACGGGCGCGCTCTGTTAGTGCGCTTTTCGACCAAAAAGAGACTTTTTCCCACCATCGGAGTGCATTCAGAACAGCGCAGAATTGCTTTTGGTGCGAAAGGAACCAGAAAAGAGCCTTCGACCAGAGGTGGTCAATTTACATCTACTAAACACCAGCGGAGCTTTATGGACAAATGTTTCGTGCCTCTTAGAATCCTTGCTTAACTGTACAGCTAACTGGAAAGAACAAAGTAAAGGTACGACAAACTTTCTGTAGGCTATGATTTAATGAGTCCCATATAAGGAATTCCTTACGATCTGCTTATTTTGTAATTGGAAAAATTGGACAAGAAGAATTCAGTACAAGTACTAAAGTACAACTACAGCATGTCTCGTTCCTGCCTTAAATTCTACAAGGGAATTCTACTAAATGTAAAATTCAGGGAAATAAAAAACATTTTCTCAAGAAATATGTATGTGTCGATAAAATTTTTGCAGTGGATGACCACGCCTTAACTCTGTTGAATTTAAATAGCAAAAATTTTTCTAAAGTGTAAAGCTACAAGAGAATGTGTTAGATGGAGGAGTCTCCGCGCGTAAATTTAAATTCACCACCAATGTGCTATAAGACCACAGAATTGGCAGGAATTCGAAGAGCATATATCTATGTATTCATAAGATTTTTACAAAGTTCAAAAGACTGTTAGTCGCTGAACACTCATCAAATGTGCAAAGGTCGTGGAAGCTATGGATAGATCGGTTGAGCTAGAACTGCACAACATTTTCCAACCTACGGTTAACCAAATTTCTTAATGACAATGAAGTAGCGTTAAATCAGAACAAGTAGTTAAAAAGCCTGTCGGGTGCAAAACGTATCCCTGGGAACAAGAGCAGAGAATTCAACCCTTACACGGCAAAACGGAAACGTTTGTGAGAAAAGTAAACACTTCTAAATAGTTCATTGGGATTAGGAACGCCCCGATTTCGGAAAACACGCGGCGGAGATTTGGGTTGTATTTGTGTAGCCGACGAAAACGTACCTGAATTTGTGTTGTTGCACTCGCGAGGAGGCGCTGAGCACCTGCGATTGCTTTGGCGGATGCAAATAGAGAAATGCGGCCGTTTCCATCTGAAAAGATCCGCTCATTTGCATAATCCTCATCTGTCGCGGGCGCCACGTCGCCGCGAGGTTGGTCGCGACCAGGGCGATGATTGAGGAGGTGCGAAGAGAACCGACAATAGAAGAAACAGAGAATCGACACCGGGTCTCTCTTTGAGTCGAGCACGGACGTCGTCGCTGTCATCCTTTCACCCGCACTTCCGCGCCAATTGCACTGCAAAACAGTTTGGTCATTAAACTGCAGAAATTGACCCTAATCGACATTTGGATACTGCAGGAGCATGTGTCAGAGGCGAGGGTTCATAGGCACGGCAGGTATGAGGGTCAATAGGCAAGGTTCACCTCATTATCGAAGGTGCCTTGCCGCGCTTCATAAGTGATTAGTATGACTACAGAGGATTCTGTAGCCCTTTCTATTTTCTCGAACGCAGGGAAAGTCTACGGCGTAAACAGGACAATAAGATGACGTTAAGGTGACGGTCAACAAATAAACCGAACAAGTCACGAGCAACGCCATTAGCAAGTTCAAACAGAAGTGGCTTTTTTCAAGATCCCATTAATTGGAAAGTACTCTTAATGAGCCCCGCGGCCGACAGGAAGCGAGTTGCGGGAGTTTGTAGCGAGCGAGTGAAACGACTCTGAGTGGATGAATATTTGCTTACCTGTCACTGAAGGCGCTGGGACAGGGCTCAAGGCTCAAACAACGCGATCGCTGTCTGGACCGGAAGATTAAGCACGTGTCCTTCGATTCCCAAGCACAAACAGTGAGCAGAGCGTGCCTTGGCCATTTTTTAAGGATCTACTCTTTTGGCGGGCCCACAATGTTAATTCTTGTTAATTCCAAACTGCTGCATGGGACGACACGAGGTAATCAATCAAGAAACAAAGTAACCATCTGCGGACTTACAGGGGCACAAGAGACAGAGAAACCCGTTTGACTGATACCATAAAGCCGTTGACTGAACCTTGTTTCCCTAGAGCACACGACAGGCCGGACGGACACAAAACGTAATTGTATAGGAATGGAGCCGGCAGTCCTTATTTCGGAGACTCCACGAGTGGATGCACACTGCAAGCAAGCAGGAAAGTTGTATCGCGTTTCGGCGTGCTGCGGTAAAAAGCACCAAAGAAAGCTTTGAACGATCTAAAATTGTCGATTAGATCGGCGGAAACCTGTTGTCCATACGACGATCATCGTCGCTTTTGCCTCTTTGTGACCATAATTAATACTGTGATAGCCTATCGCCGCGGCGAAGGGTTCAATGCCTAAGTGGATTCCGTACGTTTCCGAATCCGGAGCGGTGCCTGCGCGGAGCACACAGAGAGAACGAGTCACCGGTCCGCAGCACGTTTCACTTTCTCGCTGGATGTTTGATGAAATTCTTTGCCGAATCAAATGAAGGCGCGTAATGACCTTCGATTACTCAGAATGCTTTGTCCCACTTTTTGCGATTCGCCGTTAGTTGGAAAACAAAAAGCAACAATCGTCGCGCGGCGGACGACATGCCGAAAGCGAGTCGCGACTGAATTGGAACAGTTTCCAAAGTGACCAATACGTGACGACAGCCAACGAGGGAGAGGGTGCGTCCCCGTGGAACCAATGGTCCGCGCACAGGCCGCTCGGCGTCACCTCAGGCGCTCTCAGCGGGAGGTCCGATTGTACGTGTCTCCGGGTTGCTGCTCCTTTATTTCAACGCAAGACCGTTTTTGAGCGGAAACGACGAACAGGCATGGACTGAGAGCAAACCGTAATGTAAAGAACCCTGGATACTTGAAGAAGAGATTTCCTACATGAGTAGATAGGTGCTACGCTTACCCATCCCCATCAGCGTGGGACTCCAGGCGCACTCTTTAGTGTATCTTATTTTTGGTGACTAACACATAACAGAACTGAACAGCAAAAACGTGGCATTGACGGCGTTGCTTTCTTACTGGTTTTGTGGCAGGCCCAATGGCTATACAAAGGTAGTCCAAAGTACATTCAGATAAGTGCAAGTTGCATTTTGAAAATACCTACCTCTGGTGGGGATCGAACCACTGACCTCCTGCGTGGAAAACAGCGCTTCACGCAATAGGCCGGAGCATGCGCTCAGATTGCGCAGTGCAGCAGGTAGTAGCGCGTTCTTATTTTTTAAGTAGCGCAGCCCTACAGTAGCGCAGGGGTGGCGCAGTTGTGGGTTACTTGTGGGAATTAGAGCTGTATTTGCCATTGAAACTTTGGAAGCAGTGGTTTTCAGCACTTTTCTTAACTTACTCTTTTCCTCCCCTTTTTGGCACGAGTCTGTTATGTACATTCCTTTGGAGAAACGCAAAGAATCGCATAGAAGGGCGCCGATCGTTTGAATTCGAGTATCGCTGCGAATGGACCACACACGCTGTTTTCGGAAAGTTCGCACGTTCGGGCGTGACGAACTCACTTACGTGGTGGATCCTCTATACAGTGTGGCTGCGGTAAGCATGCAGCAAGTGACACAATTGATTTTGTGATTAGATCTTGTTTTCTTTTAACTATTCACATTTATGTCATACTCTTTACCTTTATGGATATAAGTGCGAAATGAATCAGAGATCATTTAAGTACAGTTGTTCCCCGGGAACCGCTATGTACAAGGAGCAAATAAATATACATTCTTGCCCGTAGAATTCGGACCCACAATCACTTGGTTGTCTTGAGGGAGCTAGGCAAACGTCTCCGAGTACAACGAATACTGCATTCGCTGAGGAACTGGGAGGAAGTCGAGCCAATCGGAAGGAGTGTTCGGTAGCAGACCCAGGCCGTGACACTTGTAGAGGGCGAGAGCTACGCCTGCCAGGTTTCCCAAGATGAAGACGAGCTTGTGAAGGACCAGCGGGCCGATGTGCTCTTCCTCGAGTGGTTTGAAAGTGTTCTTGACGGACATCAACGCCTTGATCGGTCTCCACATCATCATCGCCACCATCATTATCGGAAATATGGAGATGGCGTTGCCGGCCATATACAGCATGAACAAGTTCATCGGGAACGTCTTGGCCGGCTGCAGAGCCACGTCCCAGGCGCGTTTCGTCAGCAGGTGCTTGTGCTGGTGCTCGTGGTGACCGGTTCCGCTGATCTAAATTAGTGAGAGTTTAGACATGTTATACGGGTATGCGAAAGCATTTGGAATTTATGTCCATCAGGTTGGTTTTTCCTGTTGTTTCTTCTTTGTTATCATCCATTCAAGTGGGAACTGTATATTACAGAAAGAATTCGATTTTTGGCTCTCCACACCTTTAGCGTTTTTACCATTTCCCACTGCCCATTTTCACTCCCCACCTGTAGTTGAAAGGAACATAACAGAAAGAAAAGGGTTGAAAGCATATTAGAAACAAACGGGCCACAAACTCCAGAATCATTGAATACTGCCAGACCCTTAAAAGTACCATTTGTATGTTCGCATTTAAGTTGTACCCCGGAGGATTTGGAACTCTGTCGGCCAGAGCCTTGGGCAGTACTCGGGTGCCCACGTTGACCAGGTCCAGTCGCCACTTCAACATCACATTGACATGTGCCATGGTACGCTAAAGGACTGCTTTACGGAAGTGCAAGATATCCGAGGCAAGGACATGCTTCGCTCGCTTAGAGACCTTAGTTCGAGTCGGGCGCGGGCAAAAAATAAACGATAGGACGACGCCGGCGTTAGCGTCGAAAACAGAGGCCGAGCTAGGAAAGCTCCGCGCAGGACGATAAGTGCCACGTTAGAAGCCGCTGGGATTAGCGAGATTAAAGGCGAAATGCTAACGACGCATCCTAGCAACGGCGAGCAGGGCGTTCGCGTCGAGACCACTCAGTGAAATTTCGGAGAATCCGTTTGCGTCTGTTGTTATGCTTGCGGAATTAGAGGAACTACGCAGATGAGGTGGAGCGACGAGACGCGCGTGTGTGCACTTTCCATTTTCTGTGTCTTTTTTTGGACGTAGGTTGACGTCGGCGCGCGAAATCTCTGAATTGTCCGGCCTACACTTTACCAACAACGTATTCCGCGTTTTCTGGGTTTAACTGTCTGATCTTACTGCTTGGAAGGAACTATGCTCGATGCTCGACGATCATAGGCCTTGCCCTGCATTTGCAGCACCATCGTATTTTGCATAAATATGGAATGAACGGCAGGTGTTCCAACGTGAGGTTAAGACTATAATCCCGGAGCGCGGTCGCTCGGCATGTCTTTATTCGCGTAATGATGAGGATTAGACCTGTCTTATAATTTATATAATTATGTTGATGCCTCTATTTGTCGGTCGTAGGTGCTTCCTCGAGCGTTTTCCTTGACATCTTGTGTCGAAGGATGGCATACCCGATATAGTCGAAGTCGATGGTTGAGTTGTGCGCCTGCACGAGCGACCACAACGCCCAGAAGTGATGTGAGGCCTGGAACGGAACAACTGAAAGGTTGCACTTGGACAGCCAGAGCACAGACCGACTCGAACAAAGGCAGGATTTTAAGCAATTCGTCCACTTCGTCGCTGCTGACGTCTCTACCCTCAAGTTCTTGCAAGTACATGGTCAAAAAAGCCCGTTTCTCCTCTACTGAAGGCAGCTTGCTGTAGTCCGTGTCGTCCACACCTAAACGAGCTGTTCGATGATCCAGCCAACCGTCGTCTGACTCTACCCGCATACTCGTTGAAATGATTGGCAATGTCGAAAAGCTGGTAGTTGGCACCTGCGTACTCGTAGTCGATAAAATGGAGATTGTCCGTCGCAGCGTCGTATAAAATGTTGTAGACGAGAAGGTCGTTGTGGCAGAATACAATCGCGTTGTTTTGCGCCTGGATCTTCTCCAACAGCGAGTTGAACTCCTCGCGTAAGTGGAGCGAAGAGAAGTACTCCTCGAAACGACTCTGCTTGTCTGGGTCGTCAAACTTGTCAGGGATGTTCTCCAAGAATTTGTTGGATCTTAGCGTGTACACCGTTTTGCAGTCCTCATTTTCGTGAATCTTGTGCATCCTCGCGATCGCAGCACAAATTTTGCTTAAAATGATGTGTACTTTAGGCAACGAGGGTTTCGGCCTTCGGAGTTCCATTTGGATTTGTGTTTTATCTGCACTCTTATAGTATCCAGTTATATTCATTTAGATTTACAGATATGCTTATGTCTTACTGTCTTCACCGTGTGGCCTACAGTACCCCTCGGCCTCCGAGCTATCTATTCACAGAAAGGAGAGATTGTCCAAATGCCGCCGTTTCCTATTTTAACTCATTATTTTTTCACATGGCGTACAAAACAAACTTTTCGCTTATTTTGAAGTCGACGGATTAAACAAATTCCATGTCCCGCTTATTGTAGACCTGGATACGGTCACCCTTACTCATACGCTGTGCTACTAACGCTCTCTTAGCCAACTGCTCGCAATTCGGCGCAATACACATTTCAATTCTGAGAGCACTTACCGGACAATCTTGGGATTGCGCACGGAGTCGACATCGAGACTTTCGCCTTCAAGATATCCGCACACGATGCCATTGTTGAACGTGGCGAGCAGAGGGGCGGCCAGTTTGGCGTCACTTAGAAGCATCCAATTGTGCAGTTCCTTTTCCCTGAAACGCGTCGGACGGCCTGGTGATGCGTTCGCGCACTCTTGACACACCTGTCGATGATCTTCTCCGTGTTGTTGCCGAATACGCGGAAGATCACCTTGAGGGTCGGATCGCCCGACTTCTGCGCCTGCTCCTCGGCGAACGCGGCGAAGATGCGGTTGGTGATACCGACGGTAAAGTCCTAATTTCGAGGATGACAACGCGATCGTTCAATTCAATTTGTACCTTAAATGTGATTGTTTCCGGGTGCCATTGAGGCTTTATAGTGCGCAATATTTCGAGAGCGTTCAAACGCAGCTCTCGGTCGTCGTGGATGGGCAGCACGATGTCGATGAGTTCGAGTTTCAACCGTTTGTTTGTCATTTCCTGCAATGCGAACACCTTCTCCTTGCTGTCTTAATTGGTCTCATCGCCCCTCCAGCACGAACCGACCGAGAGCCCCACTCGGTCGTATGTCACGTTGGCCGCAGCGCAGGAGAACCCGACGCCATATGGGTCCCTGAGAAGGCTTTGCGCGGCTGTGAGAACTCCGAATTTCTGTCCTCAGCGAGCAATGGCCGTTCTCAATAATTTGCCGTCATTGGTCACAATCGTTCTCATCGTGGCGCTCTCTGTGGCCAGCCCGGAGAGGGAGAGGACTCTCCGGCGCTCCACTCCCCCGACCATCCTTCTTCCTTATCCCCTTCCGTTTTCCGAATGACTGATCCATGCTTTCGCTCGCCGTTCGCTCGTTTGTTTTTCGCCCACTTTTCACGTTCACTCATTTGTGCATGCTCGTGCAGTTAGTTGACTTTTGTCGTCCACGTCGTCGTCGCCGTCGTGTAATCGACGACCGCCTAAGGGGCTCAGGGCCTCCTCCTCTTCCGTCTGTTTTCGTACCCCGGCCCTCGCTTGGCTACAACTCAATCCCATGCCCTCCTGCTCTATATGGTAAATATGCATGAAGAGGGGGAGGGGATCGATCCCGAGACAGCAGCAACCGCCAACGAGCCACCACCATCACAAGAGACGAGGGCGACAGCCCGGAGAGAGCAAGCGGAGAGCTAATAGACGACGTTTGGAGCGTCGGACATCCCGGCCCACCCAAGAGCCCATTCGGAAACTGAGTGAACGCGCGTCGCGCGAGAGGGAGAGGTCATTGCCGGCGGCGCTTACATGCGCGTCTGGGACAGGCGAGGTCTGTTCCGTTCGGTGTTCCTCCCCTCCGAGGGGGTGCTACATCCCCCGGAGGGTAGTGCACCGATGGCGGCGCCGAATGTGCCGATTCCCCGGAGGCACTTCAACACATTACGACGGGTGCGCGAAGGCGCCTCACGCACAGCACATGAGGAACTTATCGCCGCATAACATCGTTTTTTCCATTCTTTCATTAGCTTTTGGCTCGCACCCCGTCATTGGAACTGGCCCATGCGCCCACATCCATTCTAATTGCCAATTCCCTTTCAGATTTCCTGCGCACCCAACCCTCTTCGGCCCCCGCGTCCTCCCTTTGCCGCTCGCGACAAGTGTACTACTGCCCATGGCCAGGGGTGCGACGGAGGTGAACCTGGGGCCGGTTTGCACAGTTACATGAGACAGCGTCGAGTGGTCAGCGCGAGCCGTCCGCACTGGCCGGCTCGGCCCACCTCGCCTCAAGCAGAGGTCAGTCAGAAATTGGGTGTAATCCATTTTTGGGTGGCGCAAAGCTAGTCTGCCGCAAGAGCGCAGACACTTAGAGAGAGAAGCAGACACGCCGAGAATCGGTTTGCGGCATTCCTCGTCGTCGTGGCTGACCCTCGACCACTACCACATCCAGCATCTAACAATCGCGTACTCCCATTCGGCCACTCGGCTTCTCGTGATCTGTGTCTGCGCCCCCGGCTTGACCGTTATCTACGCGTCGCGCCCCGTGAGAGTCCGTGGTCCGTCCATCCACTCACCCCTCGCGCGCCTCAGGTGTCTGGCCTCCGCGGAATCACGTCGGGCGCCGAGTTCTAGCGGCTCTGGCTTATGTTCGACGTGATCAAAGAGGTGCTCGGCGAAATCAATCAGAAACTGAATGCCGTCAACGATGAGCTGAGCGTCGCCATGAGTAACGGTAACTCGGCTCGCAACAACTCCGCCGCCGCGATGGTGGACCCCGCGCGAAGTGCGATCGGCGGATCGGCCGCTTCACAGCCGATCGCACATCAGGCACAGTACTGCGGTCCGTACAAGTTGGAGAAGACCCTTGGCAAAGGACAGACGGGTGAGTCCTTCTTTGGGCTACTTGGCACAGCAATGGCAATTCACTACTGCTCCTCTGACTATTTTGCCCTGTATTCCTACACCCTTTAGTGGCACATTACCTACAGGCTATAACATTATATATTAACAGCCACCTCTTTGTTTTATGCCGCGTTTCTACAAAAGAGCTCAGCGCTGTCGTTCGTCACCCTCCTTCGTTTCCATCAGCGCCATGTTATTCATATATGCACAACTGAATCCGGTCGTCCTCATTCACACCATTCACACAAAACTGCCAACCTTTGTCCCGTTCCCCCTCTGTACGAATAATAATCAGCTATTCGTCTATAAGCAATAATGAGCTCGCCCCAGTCGTCCCACTTCCTGCGGGCGTATTTCGTCATCTCAGAAAACAAACAGTTTCCCTGCAATTGTGTCCAAAAAATACGCACTTCGATCTTATTTACACCAGTAGGCGCCTCCGACGAAATTATCGATCCCCATAATGTCTAACATATAAAGAGCTCTCATTGATTTTCGTTACTTGAACATGTACTAAGATTACGCCAAGAACCGCGGAAGAGCGAAATCCCCACGCCTCAGAGGCGTTCCGGGCCCCGGCGATGACAGTCGGCGCGGGCAAGTCCCGCAGGAGATGTACGCGCGAGGCGTGAGTGCCCATTGCCACGGCCACATGCTCCCAGTCAGACTGTCACCGCCACGTCGGGTCGTTCCATTCCCCGGAGACCCGTTTCTCGGAGATGCAACAGCGGCAACAGCCAGACAAAGCGCGCGAAGCGACGCATCAACGTTGCAAATATGTTCGCGAAACGACACTGATCATGGGAAACGAGGGGCGCACATGGATCCAAAACGTGGTGGGCAAATGACAAAGAGACGAGTAACCGTCTCCTCCATGAAACGACCGCTTTTAATCGTCTAATCACTGGGGGTTTACACCGACCTAACAGACACCTCACGTGAACGGACTACAGCGCTATAAGAATCGGCAGATAAAAGACGGAAAAAACCGGGGCCCATCTGCCAGAAGGTACGCTTACGTGGGTTAGCAGGTCGCCACTGATAACATACAAAAAATAAGCGCACGGAAGAGCCGTCAGGACTGAGGCGAAAAAAAAAACAAATATGGTGACTACACAGACACATAATCATAGAACACGTTTTTGCTGAATGAGATGATTTGTGTTTCAGGTTTGGTGAAAACGGGAACGCATTGTATTACCGGTCGAAAAGTAGCTATCAAGATAGTGAATAAGGAAAAACTGAGCGATTCCGTGCTGCAAAAGGTGAGCTTATCACTGCGATCTGTGTGTCTGTGTGTGTGACGTTGCATGCGAGCACTGTCCCTCGCGCACTGTGCCATGTCCCCAGTTCGTACCCCGTCCCCGCGGCTGCTACAATCCGCTGGCGCACCAAGCAGATAATTGGGACAATTAGCACATGTGCAAAAGTGTCATTTGAGACTCGGAGACGGGCCATCATCGCGCTAATGAGCGCTCCCTTATCAGCTCTGTGTTCTCTAGCCTGACGCCTTTGGCTTGCAGGTCGAAAGGGAAATCGCAATCATGAAACTCATCGAACATCCGCACGTCCTGCATCTCTACGACGTTTACGAAAACAAAAAATACTTGTAAGTAATGTCAGAGACACACTTCGTTTTCCCCCCGGTCGAACGAATGTCAAAACAGGGGCGAATTTGATACAAAACGCCGGACGACAGGCAGACAGGAATGATGTTTGAACTTTAGGTATCTCCTGCTTGAGCATGTCAGCGGCGGTGAGCTGTTCGACTACCTCGTGCGCAAGGGTCGGCTCATGGCAAAAGAGGCCCGCAAGTTCTTCAGGCAGATCATCTCTGCCCTAGACTTCTGCCACGCGCACAACATCTGGTAGGGGAGACGAGTCCAAGGCACGTTATCACAATTCTTCGTTCAGCCATCGCGATCTGAAACCGGAGAATCTGCTGCTTGACGAGCGCAACAACATCAAAGTGGCAGATTTTGGAATGGCGTCTCTCCAAGTTGAGGGTTCCATGCTGGAAACCAGTTGTGGATCTCCCCACTACGCGTGCCCCGAAGTCATACGAGTAAGTTAGAGGGACAGGTCTTGCTGGGAGTAATCTGGAGAGGGTAACAGAGTATTTTTATCTTTCGGGATAAGCGTTTCTATTGGCTAATTGATCAGAAAATGCCTTGTTCAGGGTGAAAAGTACGACGGAAGGAAAGCGGACGTGTGGAGTTGCGGAGTAATACTGTACGCTCTTCTGGTGGTGAGTAAACTCTGGTGCCGGACGCCGGTGAGTCATTTGTTCAGGGAGCACTGCCCTTCGATGATGACAACTTGAGGAATCTGCTGGAGAAGGTGAAAAAGGGCGTTTTTCATATCCCTCACTTCGTGCCGAGCGATTGCCAGAATCTGCTTCGATCGATGATTGAAGTGGACCCGCAGAAGCGTTTTTCCGTAAGTCCCGTGCGTGATGCATGAAAATGACAGAGTGTTCAGTTAAGCGACGTGTTCAAGCATCCGTGGGTGGCGGGGAGCTCAAAAACCGAACTCGAACTGGAACAGCCAATGGCCCAAGTCGTCCAGGTGCTTGAATGGGTGTTCCGCTTGTCCCTAATGACCGATGTTTAAGACCCACATAATCCCATCGGAGGAAAATATTGATCCCGATGTGTTCCGCCACATGAACAGCTTAGGGTGCTTTAAAGACAAGGAAAAACTGGTGCGTGAGCTGCTCTCCACGAAGCACAACACGGAGAAAATGGTACGAGGCTTCTGGTACGACATGACTTAAACCTTCTGCTCCTCCATTAAAGGTCTATTTTCTGCTGTTGGACCGAAAAAGACGTCGACCGGCGCAAGAGGATGAGACGGAAGTAGTTCTACGAGGATCCATACACACTTTAGACCCTCCCAAGAAGCGTACTGACAGCCAGAGGCCGACCAGGTATCCGGTGGGATCCATAAGCGAAGGTTCGCCGATAAACCCAAGGAAAACGTACGGGTTGGTTACATTAACCAACGAACAGAGGTAGAACCTTGCTCAGCAGGTACACGAGAGGAAGGCATAGTTCGCTCGGAGGGTCACCGAACGGATCACCGCGTTCTTCGCCACGGGATCCCTACGGCGGAGGACTTCTGGCGACGGCGCGTCAGGCGAACGTCACAGCGCACGACGACTCGACGAGTAGGGGAAGAACCAACAACTACCACTACTACACGCAGCCCGTGGATCCGGTGACTCTGGCGGCCGCCGCTCGACAAGTGAGAGCTTCGAGACAGGAACAGGTACTAGGCTTCCTCCTCAGCAGTCCACTTAAAAGCATGTGCTGTTTAGACTGCCCAGAAAGCACAGCCAGTCAGGAAACCTCAGCCGACTCCGGAATCATCGATGACGGACTCTCTTGTCGGATGCTCTGGCATCACCTCTGCTGGGTCATCGACAAGTAGTCTGCTAGGTTCGGTCGTTGGCCTCACTTGTCCTCTCATTTATCTTTGTTCAGGAAGCAGCAGTAACGTTCTGTCTGCGGCCTCTGGCCCCTGGCGTTCAAAACTGACAAACATCAAGAATTCGTTCTTGGGAACGCCACGCTTCCACAGAAGAAAGTTCAGCAGCGGAAGCGGAACGGGCGAATCAGATTCGGAGGAGAGCCAGATGTTAGACACGTCTGAGTGCGTGATTAATTGTCACCTAACTCCATTTCACGCCCTTTTAGCCTCGTCAAAAAGTCGTGGTTCGGTTCGTTAACCTCGAGTATGAGCGTCGAGCGGGACGACATTTACTGTGTTCCGGTAGAAGGAAAGTCGCTGAACGCGATCAAAGCGGAGTTGATAAGGGCCTTCCTGACCATTCACGAACTGAGCCATTCGGTAGTGGGGCAGAATTCGTTCAAGGTGGAGTATAAGCGAGGTCCTACTGTCGGTGGAGGAGTCTTCTCACGTGGTATCAAAATGCAGGTATGGATCAGAGCTGTTGCGCGCTAAGATTCAGAACAAACACGGTGTAGGTTGACATCATAATCAGTCCACAGAATCCACATACAAACAGCGAAACGCCGATGTACGTCGTCCAGTTCACTTTGCTCGCAGGTCGGTCCTCCTTTTCTCCCAGTAGGCCATCGGCTCTTCCAGGCCCTGTGCGTCGGTTCCGGCGGCTTGTCGACCATCTCTCCTCCATTCTGCAGACCACTTCTCAACAACGGTTTGTACGTTTTTAGTACGTAAAGGCAACCGGATGATGTAGCACAGAGAGGGCACAACAAGCGGCTCTAATGGTTCGACCCCGACGATTGTCCGATTCGAGCGTAAGTAGTGCTTGTTCAGAATCTGACGCCGCTGGTGCCTCAGTAGCGATGCTCCCGCATGTGATGAGCCAAAATGTAAGGAGAATTCCATTACAACACAGCACGGCGGCAAGCATGCTCTCCACTTGTTTCGTTCAGGACCGCGTGGAGCCTCCGATGAACAAAGTCGAGACGTACTCGATCTGCTCGGTGAACGACGTCCGCTCGATGAACTCGTCGAGCAACCACAGTGCCGTATCTTCACTTCGTTCCATTGCTCCTGACAGCACAGCCAACGGTAAGCGGATGCAGACAGAGCGAGCAGACGCATCGTACGGGCAGATGCTTACCGTGTGTGTCGACATATGTGTAAATACGTAGACTGACCTGACTTCTTCTATGCGTATGGCTTCGATGAGCTTTTGTCCGCGCGGCTTAGAGCATGACGTTTGCTTTCCGTTTAGCGTTCTTCAAGTCGCCCGTGGCGGTGCAAAGGCGAAACACGTCTTCGGGAGTGATCGAGCCCACGGGCCCTAAAATATTCCCTTCCGCCACCACACACTCAGCTCACCCGGTTGCCAGCAGCTCGTCTGGTTCGGCAGACGGCGCGTCGTTGAGCTACGGCTCGCAGAGCATGACTCTCGCCGAGCGAAGGGTGTCGGCGTCAGGCGGAGACGTGAGTGCCGTGTCAAGGTGAGACGATGCGTCCGTGCCACAACACTCGCCTCCTCTGTCGTTGAACTCATGTCGCCACAGGTTTCGTTGTCTTGCTTTCCGCATGTTCGTAGGCATGTATGCATGGATGGCCGCGTGCAGTGTCCTTTTGCCCATAGCCGTTTTTCCTTCCCCCTCTGGCCCGGGGCCCACCGTAGTATAATGTTCACCGGATTGTAGCTCACATCGGTCGCAAGTCGCTGTCGAATCACCAGACGCGCGTCAGCGGGAAACGCTGAGCGAGCGATGTCGCTCGTCGCCAAACCATCGAATCTGAGCCTGTAGACTCGTGCAGCACTCAGTACCCGTCTCCGCAACCGAGAATCCAAACATTGTGTCTTTTCTCCTTACCAGTCGTCAATCACAGAACGGTACATATATCAGCAACGTTTCCTCCAATTACTGTCACACCCCGTTTGACATTGTCCGAGTGTTAGTTAGCAAAACACCCCCAGCCGTAATTGTCTTACTCTAGTCACATGGGTTCATTCCTCTCACTCTGGTTGATCTCCTCTATCATAGTTATTTCTCCATACACGAGATTGTGATCACTCTTGGCCTGACACTTCGATAATAAAAGTAACTTATTCTTACAACAGTATCCTCGCAACAAACGAGCTTAAACACAAAGCAGCGAACAGCAAAACGCTGGAGCGGTCTGGCCCCGTCGAACTGTTACAGTAATCCGAGAAGCAGTAGCAAGTGACCAGGCGATAGCCGGCGAATACCGTTTGCTGACAGGCGTCCACTCCTCCTATCGGCAAGAATGTACACCCTCTGGCCATGGAGACTATTTTGCTCTCCTCGTTGTAGAAGTTTCCCACTGAACATTCAAGGCTCAAAAAGCGGAAACCAAAAGGAACCTACGCTTGTCAACGCCTCCGGAGTACATTGTCATCTTCATGCAGCCGAAAAGTCCATAGGAGCACGTTGTGCCGCTGTACTTGCAGTCCTGTCCCTGTCCACTAGTGCATTCGTAGCATGTGATAGCTTCAGCGTCCGGAATAAGGGCGACAAACACGCTGAGGGCGATGAGTAAGTTCCGCGCAGACATGAGTACCGTGAAAGGGAACACCGACGCAGCACGGGCGGAGGAATGAATACGGGCTAATTTTTAGCGACCAGATGTCGTATGTCGCGCGCAGAACCGTTCGCTGTTTGCCATATGAATCAGGAGAGGATTCTACACGACGCATCATGCGCCCATCAATGTACAGCAGCCGCAAAAACATATCGGCCCGTCTCAACCCTCGGACGCTGGCAAGGTCGTTTATGAGTAACCATAAACTAGGTGGCAAAACAAACAATTCGACTTGCCCGTCTTGTGGAAACACATTGAAATCATTCTTCTACGCAATTATTATATACAGAAGTATATTCAGACCAGTATTCCGTTATGTAAGTGCTCGATATAAACATATGGTTCTAGCAGGAATGTGTCCTCTTGTCGGTACTTCGACAGTAATAGAGCACATCCTCAATGAACTTCAGGATAATTCTGTAAGAAAGGGCGTTCCTGTCGGCGGGCTTGCACACGTTGTGGTGCATTTCCGGAACGTGGTAGAGGGCACAGCCGCGGAATGAGGACGAAAGACTTGGCACCAGCATATTCTTGACCTTTCCAAAAAGAGGTGATGACATTGTTTCGGTCACATTCAGCATCACAGGCACTCGAGGCTCAAGTTCGAGAAAGTCGGCATGTAGCTGAAATATGTAAAATGAAATCCCGCTAAGAACACTGTCTGAATAACCTTCCGATTTACTTCATTTCCTTCTATGAGCAGTTTAAAGTCGGCCGTTGGACGAAGAATTTCAAACAAGTAGTCCTTTGCCACAGGAGTCCCATAATGTGGTGTAGCCATAAACAGGACGCCAACTGTTCGCTCACGTAAGAAGGATGAATCTAAATAACCGTACAATAGTATTTTGTATCTGTAATGGGGACACAACAACTGGGCGCAAATACACGGTGGGATGACATCTCGGCGCCGAGTTAAGCTCCAGCTCACAAGCGCTACGACGCTGTAGGCTTCTGGGCTCTTCTAACCCGGCACTGATGTCGCCGCCCCGAATTGTAAGACGCCCATTTACTGCCGATGAAATGGCAGTGCCACTAACCTATTAAAAGCTGTTTCGCCAACAGTCCACCCATGCTATGGCATATAAAAACGACGGGACGGTCTCCAACACCAGCGCGTCGGAGAAGACTGAGGATGCGAGAAGCTCTTGAGTGCACATTATCCAGAAGGTCGCCTCCATACAGCGCAGATTGATAATGAACAGCCAGAACTCGAAAATGTGCATTCACATCGTCCGGGAGCCATGCCTGTAAATAGCGTAATTTTCCTCTTCTTCGGTCAAGTTTTGCACCTTGGGCCAACATTTAACAGTTGCTTTAGTAGGATCGTCTTTCTGACGCCACGTCCGAAACGCTCCCCCTCGCATTCCGTGCAGCAGAACGATGTCCACTTCTGGATCGGTGCAGAAACGTGTGCGGTAGAACTCGTAGAGACCGGGGCCAAGGCACGTCTCGTT
Source organism: Steinernema khuongi (assembly GCA_016648015.1). Classification (NCBI taxonomy): domain Eukaryota; kingdom Metazoa; phylum Nematoda; class Chromadorea; order Rhabditida; family Steinernematidae; genus Steinernema; species Steinernema khuongi. The sequence continues at coordinate 60,317 of JADLIF010003224.1, read as the reverse complement.
GACCTTGAGTGAATAGAGCGCGTTGAGAAATATCTTCTTTGTAACAATCTGGACTTCTTCATTTGTGTGCGCAAGTAGCTTCAGTAGTGTAGTCATCCACCCTAGAAACATTGATCATGCTTATAAGTAAGAAATCGTAATCCACTTACGTGAGTGGACGACTGCATCGGCACAGTATGCCCCATCCATAACAATGTTGGCGAGGATGTTTAGTATGTACACGCTTATTGCCAGATTTGATTCGTGAAAGTGATGAAAGACCTCGTACAGGACATCCAGAACTCCTTGATCAACCATTTCCACATTATAATTTAGCTGAAATCTCACGATACACTTTTTCATAGATTCAGACAAACCTCTGTCTTGCTAGATAAAATTCGCAATAATCCCATGAGCTTCCTAATATTTCTGGGCCGGCGGAGAAGAGTCTCATCGCTGCAGGCAAGGTCGTCTTCGCCACACGCGTCCACCGAGAACCACAGTAGAGCTTTGTTCCACTCATAGTCCAAACTAATCTACAAAAACACGCGTGAATGTGGGTACATTAACAACGATATTTGCAGACCTTCTCCAGTCTGTCCATCAGCTGGGGGCGTAGTACTTCGTCCAGCTGGGTTCTTGCAAGCGACACTGTCTGGCACAATGGACTCTCGTTCGCTCCAAGAAGGCACAAGGCGAGCGCATTGAGTTGTTTGACGCTTTCTGCTTTTCCTATGAAACCAGACTGTAAATTTCAATGGGATTATTTGCTTACGATCCGTGTTCAAGTTCTCCAAAACGGACGCGGCATTCTTCGCATTCTGGCCTTTATTCAAGTCTTCTATTGCCCTCGTCACTTTTTCTTCAGTACTGATCTCATTGCGAGTAAAGAATTTCCCTCCGAGAAAGAGTGCGGATAACGCACTGCAAAGAGAAACATTCATTACAGTAGTCCCCAGTACCATAGTTACCTTTTAACTCCAACATCAACGAGCACAGACCCTCTGAACATTGCGTGTCTTCGTATTCCTCTGGCGAAACGGCGAGCCGGCGATTTGGTCTGGGTCTAAACGCATAATCACCTAATGACCAGGCTTGCTATCACTTCTTGTCTGAACCAGCAATCGCTACAGTATGAATGCGCCAGAAGGACAGGTTATTCGTGGCAGAACCATACATGTGAATGTCGGGTAACCCAGAAGAAGTTTGATGCATCCGTTGTTATTTGCACAGTTGTGAGGGACTTGTTCGGGATAATGAACCTTCTCGAGGGCAAACGATGGGTGGGCAAGCGATGTTAATGCACCCTCTGGGCGCCTCCAATGATCTAAACGTGATCGAGCCCGACCCGTATCCCAGAAGTCACGCGAGCTTGAGGCCCATGCTTGTTTCCCTGGGCTGAAGCTCATTAGTATTCCTGGGTAACAAATCTGAGAGACAGGTGATCTCTTTGGTGGACGACAAGAGCTCTATGAATTCTCAGGCTCTCGCACCGATCTTCACATTTGCGGTAATGGAGAAAATTAAATTGAGGCGCCATTCGAACCTGTCGTCTCGGAAGTGGTCAGTATTCCAGCGATGTCTGAGTTACAGGAGGAGCTCTCTGTCGACAAAGTAGATCAAAACAGTTTCGAATGGGAACTGAACCGAGAGAACATCCGACCTCTGCGGTCCGGCCGACACGTGTCTTCTCTTCGCCAAATTGGAGTTCGCAATCAGGTTGACGTGAAGGAAGCGCAAGAGTAAGTTCACAAAAGTGCATCGCCACATCCTTCCGTGTAGACGATTCCAGACCCTGTTCAACGGCGAAGAGAATGTAGAGGATCCACTTTCTGACTTCTACGAGTTAGTTTCCGAGCCAATTGGGTGTGAGTCACGCTAGCGGATTCCAGATATGTATGCTGGTTCGAGGAAACCTTTCCCACTGGAAGACAGAATGTTTTGTATCCAATAATTTGGAAGATCGTTCGCCGTTTTGCCACTGACGATCGATACCGTAACGAGGAGCGCATGGTGAAGTTGTGGTTCAAACTCGTAAGCACTGCTTCCGGAGAGCGTTGTCAATGAATGAGTTTCACAGGCGGAGAACTGTTACGAACGCTGCTTCCCTGTGATATCCTACGCATTCGACAAGAAGTGCTGTACGAAAATGGCACGATTCTACGTTCGCTGGGCAGAGCTATATGAATGCTGTGGTGATCTGGAAAGTGCCAGACAGAAACTGGATCTGGGAAAACGTCATTTGGCTGAGCCTTTGAGCGAGCTTGAGGATGCGATCAAGTGAGTTGGCAGTGGGTGTGTGAAACTAAAAACTTAGGAAGTTGAAAACCCAAAGCAACCCCTCAAAACTCCATAGCCCTCAAAAGCCAAGGACAATTAAGAGATAAACCTATTGTAGCGCACTGGAATTGCGTATTCTGCGTGCTTCCTTGAAACAGAACCAAGACTCCGACGGAGAGGAACCGTTCGAGGAGACTCGTGAGGTGTTCGGCCGCCTGCAAGGAGTTCGATCTGGAGACTATGCGCCGATCATTCGCCAGTCAGAAAGCACCGCAGGTACGGTCTTGTGCAAGGTTCTGGAACCCAACGTGTTTTCCAGGAAAAATAATTGGGCTGAAGAGAAACACAGTGTTTGCGAACAAAAAAGTGGACACGTTTAGCATATTCACTTCCGACCTCGAAAAAGACGACGACTTCGTGGAACTTTTTGGTTCTCTCCAATTCGAACAGGGCCTTGGGTCTATCACCTCAGCAGAGAACCACGGCGAAGTCATAAAGCTTGAGCAGAAGCGCTGCACCGCAGTGCCCGTGCCTCCCAGTGTGAAGCCGGCATTCTCGATCTTCTGCGATGATCCAGATGTACAAAAGAAAACTGAACATTATTATAGTGACGTTATCTCCGAAAACAGGTATAACCCATAAGCTGAGTGTACAACGCCATATGTTTGCCCTTGTTAAGACAACCTGTTCCAACGAGAAAGACACGTGAACAGAAAGCCATGAAAAGTTCTGAGCATTGTTCTTTGACCATGAAGATCAAATTCAAGCCTCCAAAATCAGGTGAAAAGTGCCATTCCACGAGTATTGTAATGTAACCTCTCCCAGTTACAGGTGTGTTGAAGCTCAAAGTGGTCTGCTGCGTGGATTCCATGGAGGAAGTATTTGCCAAAAGATACGCATGACTTTTGTTGATATTTTGACGTTCGAACGATACTTGGTGGTATGTTGATATAAACAGAGATCAGAGCTCCATTCGGGGAACACACCGTATGACCGTTAGTTCATCTGATCAAGGCGCGGCGGACGGCGCCCTTATGAGGTGAATCAGATAGTTGCGACTAGTTCTGAGATTAGCCCGCGGCAGAACCATTGTCGGGTCGCTTGTCCACTACGCCCGGGTGCCTCGATTTACTTGAAGTGACTGCGCGACCACAGTCGCCGACGACCCACGTGATCGGACGCTCGAACAACGAATCACTTGTTATTGCCGTGTGCCGCCACGGGCTGTCTTGGAGGTCGTCACCGGATTCTCGTTGAAATTGTTCCGTGTCGCGGAGTTCGCTTCCGCAGATGACCGATCGTGGTCATATTGATTCATTGCATTCCCTCCGCGGAGCACTTTTCAAACATGTCTCATCGTTTTTACCTCTTCTGCCTCTAGTCAGCACACATCGTCATTCGGTCGCGCTTTAGTCACAAAAGCAAGAAGGAGCGCCGGTTGCGGCGTGGCCGCCGTTGTCACGACGTCCTGACGCCTCCCGCTTGCTCCTGTTTCGCATAAGTCGGCGGCCCGCGAGCTGCACTCGTGGAGACGGATCGATCGATCAAGCACTCTTCAGCTGGTGCGCGAGCGGGGACGACCCGTTTTTTATTGTAATCTTGTGATGTAAAACAGAGTCAGAAACAAAAATAATGTTGTCGGGGAGGTGTTGCCTTTCTTCCATAGGGCAGCTACGCCCAGAACCGAAACGAGTGTGCGTCGCCGCAACGCTATTCTTATCACTTTTTTCGCCCTGAAGGCTTCTTATCTTTTCGTAGTCTTCCGCGATTAGCCATTGTTTTCCTTCTACTCTGCTGTCCTCGCGTCCACCTGGCGTGTTGCTACTTTGCCCGCCTGTGTATAACTATATACATGAATTTAAGGTTTTAGCGAAGCATGTGTCTCTGCTAATCCTCAAATTGGTGTTGGTTAAACTTGACTGGTGCTCGAAACATTGTGACTAGCGACTCTCGTGTATCTCCTCTCATATATTCGTTTAGTACAAAATGGCCGGCGGAGGACCTGCTGATGGCCAGACGTACTCGACTTCGGCAAGTTCATGGCATACGTGACCACATTTAACACCTGGCCGTTTAGGTTGGTCTTCTTTACATATTTAACTTGATCGTTGGAACGGGAGCTCTCGCCTTGCCCAAGGCCTTCCAAACTGCCGGCTATGGACTGAGTATTGCGCTACTTGTGGTTTCTAGCTTTGTCAGGTAGCGAATGAGTGGGAAAATAATAAACAACATCGTTTGCAGCTACATTTGCGCGACCTTTATCATCGAATGCATGGGAATCGCGAACGCTTACTTGGACAATGATAAGGAGAAGAGACGCATCAACGGATACGATGGTTTCGGTACACTGCGATCATTCTGAGTGCACACTAACAACGCCTTTTCAGCTGAAATGAGCGAGCATGAAAAGAAAGCAGCTTTTGAGATCAACAAGCGCATTGAAGTGGTTGGTTTATAGTAGACATTGACATATACAGACAGTTTCCCTCGCAGAGTGAGATGGCGCACATGTTCCTGGGAAAGTTCGGCGTTCTCCTCTCCTACTTGTTCCTCACGGTGTATCTCTTCGGCGACTTGGCTATCTACTCAACGGCAGTTCCAAAGTCGCTGATGAACGTCATTTGGTGCGTTTTCACTTTCGCTTATCTCGTGATACAGTCCAAATGTGTCAGTAGTGTAAAGAAGTTGAAGGACTTAGGATGTACTGTTAGTCGAAGAGTACAGTGCAAGGCTCTTTGTCGTAACGCGGAAGTCGAATCACGCTCACATTTTTAAACAAAAAGGAAGTCAGAAATGCGTGACGAATCTATAATTCTGGTTGTGGTTCCGACACATGTTGACGTCTGCGTTTCAGTTCTTCTACGAATGGCACGACGCCAACGGGTCACGAGCTATGCCGGGAGGACTGGCCCCTGTTCTTGACTCGATACGCCGTATACCGGTTTTCCGTCTTTGTTTTCATGCTTATCGTCACTCCCATGGTTCTCGTAGGAATCACGCGAACAAAGTACGTTCAGCTGGCAACATCGTTCTCGAGATGGACAGGTAGGCCTGCTCCTACTAAAATATCTCACAGACTTCTGGACTTATAGCTTTTATCCTGATGATCGTTCTCGCGAGTGCACAGCTGATCAAGGACGGCCCCGAGGCGAGTCCGCCCGTGGCTGAGCTTAGCGGCTTTGGGTCCCTATTTGGAGTTACAGTTTATGCGTTCATGTGTCATCACAGCATTCCGAGTTTGATCACTCCAATGCGGTAGGTCTAAATTTAGCGGACGAAGTTACACACCCCTTTTAAAGGAAAAAGAACAGCGTGAATTTGCTGCTTTTTGCGGTGTACACGCTCGTCATCCTCTTCTATCTTACACTCTCGCTAACTGGATCGTTCGCCTTCGCCAGCGTGCAAGATGTCTACACATTCAACTTCTTCCACGACAAGAACACGTCTTTCGTCTATCTCATCACCGACTACTTCCTCATGCTTTTCCCCGTGTTCACTCTCACCTCCAACTACCCCATCGTCGCCATCACACTCATCAACAACCTGAAGGTTTTGGTAACGTTGTTCGGGAACACCGAGTCCAGGTACGCCACTCAATCCTCTTGCATGGCTCTCTTCGACTAGCTCAGTCAGCGTAGTGCCTGTCGATACTTTAGCTTTCGTTTTCCTTACCGCCCTTGTTGCATGCATGCATGACTGCCGTACGTATAGTGTGCTTCCCCTTTCCTACCACCTGCACGTTGCTGAAGAAGCTCCTCGCCACCTCTGTCGGTGCTTTTGGCATGCCCCTTCGCGCGAGACCCAAATTGATATTTTAACGATTTTTAGAGAAACGGATACTGAACAAGAACGTCTTTTAAGCGAGGCTTCCTCCTCCTCCGATGAGTTGGACGGTCCGCCACGAGAGATTTCGGTTCAGCCAATGACAGCTCCTGCCGACTCCCACAGCGGCCGCATCATCCTTCCCATCGTCACTCTGCTACTGCCGACGTTGCTGTCGATGTACACGGATAACGTGCTACTGCTGGCAACAGTAACCGGAAGTTACCCGGGAGTAGGAGTGCAGTTCATCATCCCGTCGATCCTCGTCATCGGAGCGCGCGCCTACGTCAAGAAGGAGATGAGAACCAACGTTCCTTCGTCCAAATCGAGCCCCTTCAAGGCCTGGTTCTGGCCATTCGCCATGCTGGGCTGGTCAGTTTTCACGATCTTCAACGTTACAGTGAACCTGTTCCATTCTTCGATGCATTAGGTGACCTTTCCGTTCCATTAGAGATATTGTTCCATTGATCTGTGCGGGTAACGTTTCTACAAGTAATACAACCTTTGCATTTCCAGCATTTATGTCCTAATCTTCCCACTCACTCTGACATTCGCGAGAGACCCTCCTAGTCGACATGACCGTGTCTAAAATAACTGCTTAGTCTCCCTAGATACATCTCCAGTTCACTTCCAAAGGCCTTATGTCTTGTATCCCCTTTGCTCTTGCCAAGAGTTCAAATGGACCATATCAATCAGTGTCTTGGCCTTCAGCCCTAAACGTCGTATCATTTCTTGAGTCTCTCTAGTCAGTTATGTGTCCGTACCAGTCATCACATAAATAACTGTACCCTACTTTGTCACGCCGCTGTTTACAGGCTACTGTAAAAGCCGCCAAAGGACTAATCTGGCCCACGGTGAAGGGAGCGATTATCGCGTGCCTGAGCAATGCGCGACCTTGACATGCACTTGGGGAATGCGGCTGATGCTTAGGTCAGTCGCAACAAGAAGTTGGTTGCTTCGAGATCAGACTGGATCAGCGAGAGTGGACGGGAGGAAAAGACGCTTGAAAAGGGGAGAGCCAAGAAAGGTGACGAGATGTGTATCGGGCAGCCCTGGACTGTTGAAGGAAGGCGGGCAAGGCGTTGAGGGCGGACCGCGGTGGGGGGTCAGTCGAGCAGCGTGAGCGCCGAACGGACGACCAAGGTGTCTTTGCCGTGTGACTCTCCCACTGCTTTCCTCTCGCGCAGTCGTACAATATCACTAACGCACCATGGTTTCGTCACCGCTGCTTCTGTCCCTAAGCTCGGTGTTTGCCCTCCTGGCACTGACCATGCTTGGCATATCCTTCATAACCGACAACTGGCAGGAGTTCCTGGTGAGTCTTTATTGTTCAATACCGGGTCACACCCTCAAGCTGAAGTGCCTCTCGGACAGTCAAAGTCGGAACTTGCCGGCGCGATCATAGGAGGTGTAGCGAAAGCCTGCTCGAAGTCACGGTTATCCGCTGAATTACGGATGCCACTCGACTGTCTTCAAGCATCCTTTGAATGACCTTGCGTTCCCATTTCCCTTTCAACAGCTTTCCTTCGGTATACCGTCCGAAGCTTAATTGGCTTCCTCGGCAACCTGTTTTTTTCTCGGGTTTCAACGAAAGATGAATTATCTGAGAAATACCGTGAGTCCTGTCAATTGAGACGCCTCTTTTTTGTGCAACGGCCTTCTGCGGCTTCAGTCCACCTTGGAATTTAAGTGTTCCGCCGGGGACGGTTACGTTTGCCGACCAAAGGATGTTTGCCACTGCAAGCCCCTTCTAAACAAACATAATCTCCTTTTCTTAAGGGGAAGCGATGCGCTTCTGCACACCCCGTTTGCCGTAATTGCGCACCTCAGCAGCAACAGCAGCTATAAAGGCATGTGATCGCGGTCATTGCTCTAAGAGCGAACAAGGTCAGCCGCATGAATATAGCTGTACAGTCGAGCTGCCGCACACAGCCGCCATCTTATGCACTACAGCGGTGAGCACACAAAAACACCTTGCCTGTACGGCTCGAGAATGTAATTAGAGACGCGCGCAATCAACGGGTAACCGAGCAAATCGGTGCTATCCACTTGCACTGACTCTAAGCCGCAAAAAAGAACAATGCCCGGGGGATAATCCAGCTCGGCCATGAACTATTGCATTTCGCATATTGTTGTTGAGGATCTGTGTTTAGGTGAATCAAAAAGACATTCTGAACCAATTCAATCAGAATAAATCCATGAAAGATCAACTTTTCGACAAGTACGACAGAGATCCGCGTTACTACACCCGCAACATTGGGCTTTTCCACATCTGCTTCCCCGACAAGATACCTAGTGGTATGTGCCCCTCATAGGTTTTGCACTGTACAAGTCCGTTCAGGAAGCGGAAGTTTCAACAAGCTCGGACTGCAGGTGCATTGTATCACGCGGTCTAACGACTACTTCCCGGCGGAGAGCATTCGACAAAACTGGGGAAATGCCCAGAACTACGGTCTCTACATGCTTCGCAGCTCTACGCTCTGCTACGCCGTAGGCCTCGTCTTTATCGCGCTCTGTCTGATTGTCGGACTGTTCGCCTGCTGGAAACAGAGCACCAAGCTGATCCTGTGGACCGCAGCACTCATGGCTCTTGGAGGTTTGCAACGTAGCCTTGGTCCATGACAACAACGTCGATCTGTTCAGTTCTCTTCTGCACCATGTTCATTGGCAGCTGGTTTGCCCTGCGCTACTGGGAGTCTGAACACAACGTGGAGCCTTTCTTCCGCTCGTGGGAGCCTGTAAGTCCCCGATTTCTATTCATTCTTTGAAGAACATGTCACTGTATTAAACAAGAAGAAATTGCATCCACTTATTTCCCCTTACAGGTTCTCAAAGGAGCGACTAAGATCTCCTACGGATGGAGCATGGGCATCTTCATCGTCGGCCTCAGTTTCTTGATCCTGGCCACCCTGTGCATGTTCTGCGCCCGATTCGCCTTGAAGGTAGGCTAAACTACCCACCTCGGTTGATCGATGAGACGGAGGGGTGCAGTCCGCAATCAGTTGCAAAACGCCGTATGCACGCTGGTGATACGTTGTACGCGGTGACCCACTTACCTGATTGCACTCTTCCTTCTTTGATTGCGCGCCGCTAAGGACTCGCACGCTCGAAGGCTGAAGACGAGTCGATGACCTTTGCATTCCCTTGCGAGCGTTCGCCCGCTTATTATCCGTCTTTCGGTGGGGCACGCCAAAAAGCGGACAAACGGAAGCGGGGTTCAAAAGTGGCGCGAAGACTGAACACGTTTTGGCAATTACTCCGGGATGGAGTGAAAAAAAGTTGCATCCCAGATTCGATGGTTAATCTGCAGACAGATGGTCCGTCGGGGAAGTTAAATGGCGCTCATTTTCCACGCCGTCGGCGATTGTTCACATTTCTTTGAGGCGCGCACGAAAATCGCAACGGTCATTTGCTGCTGTTTGTACGGGCTGATCGAAGACGTTCGGTCATAGAGCGGGAGATCGCATCATGCATGCGATGTAATCGACGCCGATGCAAACAAACTGTTTTGCAGAGGGAGGAGGACAAGAACTTGAACATGAAGGCAGGCGCCTACATGATGAACAACTACTACGAGAAGTCGATGATGCCGTTCTACGGCACCTACGGAAGTGCGTACCCTAACTACCCGGCCTACTACGGACAGTACGCGACGATGCCCAGCAACTATGGCTACCTGACCTACGGCGGCCAGTAGGCGAAGGGCCTAATCGCTGTCTTTGCCCCTTCCCGCAATCATGTACACAACTCCGAGCTCGCCTTCCTTGCCAAAGCCGTCCTTAGATGACATAGTCCCCCGTTCTGTCTTGTCCCCCTTATCGAGCCGCACTCCTAATTCCTTTGTTCTCATCCTCACCTCTTCAGGTCGTTTTGATGCTGCCGCCTTTGTTTCCAACCTGCCCGTTGGTAATTGCTGTGTTATTCTCGCCACGCGGCGTCCATATGTTACCGTGCCCACAAAGTTCAGTCGTGCCAAGCCTGCTCACGTCGACCGAATGTAATAATAATGTCAGATAAGAATATATTTATATACATTCCGGCTACCTTAATTTGAGCATTAGCGACACCCTTAATTGGAAAATCCGTCCGGCGGCGCACTCTCGCGCTGTGCCCCCGATTTGACGCGAAAAACAAAAACGCGCAACAGTCCGTTGCTCAACTGGAACGATGGATCACAGAGGAGGAAACGGATTCAAAAGTACGGAACCACACACGCACACACATTTATTTCAACTAGTTATCTCGGGGACCGGTACAGTAATCGAATTTTTCTCTAGAAATGGTAAATTTCTGCACTATGGTTGTTGCGTAGGTTGCCACTGCGGACGCTTGCCGCGTCGTAGTCGTTCAAATAGTCAAATTGGCTAAGGGCATCTCGGACGTCCTCGCCGAAGCCGGACAGGTGAGCGTTCCCGTTGGAACTCCTCACGCGTTGGTCGTCGCCTCCGTCCGTCTGTCGTCTCTTGTCGTAGCGATGGCTTGAACCCTCTCGACGCTCCTCCATGTTGATCGGGATGTAGACGACATTCCGGTCTGGCCCTCCGCCGACGTTCATTGAGCCACTGGAACGTGGAGAGGCAAGCGGTGTTCGGGAACGCGAAACGGATCCCGGAGACGCTAATGGTCGATCTTCACCTGCTCGGGTGAAGTTGGTCGAAGAAGGAGGTCGTTGTGGGGATGAGGAGTAGTCCGGAGGCACTCGAAGGAAGTCGGGACGAGTGTCTGGGCCTTTTGACCGCCGTGGATCAATGTCATCGACAATCGGTGCATTTGGGAATATGTAACTGAAGCCACCTCGGGGCTGTCGACTCTCAGACTCGTGGTGCGCCGGCCGAGGACTCAGCGAGTAGTTTCCCTTTCTTCCGAGCGAACGGTACAGCACAGGCGATTCGGCCCGACTCATCGTTTTCCTGCGGAACCGGTCGTTCGCCGGGGCATCTTCCTTGGTGTTGTAGTCAAAGCGCGAGAGGTCGTGAGTGCTGCGGGAGAGTTTTGAGTTCAACTCCACCGGCGGGTTGCGGGGCTGCGTCGAGGGAAAACGACCCAAACCGGCTTGTTGCGAACTGTAGCTGTCGTAGTCCGCTTCTGCTTCTTCTGTGATCATCGCCGACTCGGATTTCACCCTCCGCATCCTACCACCCATGTCGAATTGATTCCGTCTCGCCTGATAGGCTCGGTCGGCTGAAATGTGCGATAGGAACAAACTTAAGATTTGAATGGTGCCCTACGTTCGGGGGAATCGGGGATGGCGAGGTTTCTTTCCGACGCGTACATGCTCCTTTGCATCTCCGCCTGTTCGTTTTGACGTTTCATGCGCTGTTTCTCCACGTTCTTGATTACGGTACTCTGTGCCTAAAGCTCGGTGTTCAAACAATTCATCAATCTGGGGACTATACCTGCTGGTTTTTGTAGGTTCCCCTATTCCGTGATCTGTACGAACCAAAGTTCTGCGGAGAGGCGGCGAATCCATAGGGACTTTGGGCTGCTTCGGAGTGACGATAAGGGTTGTTGCTGTCGTAGTCCAGAGGCAAAACCAGTTTTCTCCATTGATCCAGCTCTTCCCTCAAGGAGTTTGTGCCTCCCAGCGGTGTCTTGCAGCTCGACAGAAGCTTTTCGACGTATTCCGGGGAAAACCTCGCCAGTGAAATCTCACATTGGACAAGAACCCGATGGTTTGTGGAAGGCGCCTTCAGCATGAGCTTGTTGAGCAGACGAACGACAAGGATCTAACGCTAGTTGTTACCAAGAGCTGGACGACAGAAGAGGACAAACCTGAATGTGCAATTTCGCTGTGTGCAGTCCGTGTCTAAGTTGCGTGATTATCAGAGGCATTCTCAGGTACTCTCCCTGACGTGCTGCGACCACGGAAAGGCTTCGAAGGAGCACCTCGTACCCCTGAGGATGGTCCAGTAGGTTCAACAAAATCTATGAAAGGTACAGTGGAAGATTGAAAAAAGAAACCTTTAAGTACCTCGAGAGCGTAGCACTTGGAATCCAGCTGAGGGCTATTTATGGAATACAGGATGACCTCCAGATTGCTCGAGTTTTCGAAGATAGTATGCCAGGAATAGGACTAAAAAATACTTATAAGTTTACATCAGGCCAGAGACAAGCCTACCGACTTTTGAAGGATTAGCTTTATACACTCCATACAGTCAGCCTCGGCCACCTAAAATACCACATGCCCTGCTGCACATTCCAAGAACCACACATACCGATGCTTTCCTTTTCAAAGTGCTTGAAGAGTTTTTTCTCATTAAAAGTTGTGAAAATTTCGGTTTTGAACCGGTTGAGGAAACCATGCCCTGCAGGATTACCACTACTTTGATCAGCACCAGAAGACCGTTGAACTGTTTGTGGAATAGGTCCTCGGGCAGTCCGCCATTCCTCAAAGGACAAGAAGATGAAACAGAGATGTAGGAAGAGCGGATACCTCTCTTCACAAAGAACCAGCTGGTCTTTGAGCCGGAGAAGTACAACACTGGCATCTGATAGCGCCCCTCCGGAGACGTTCCCATTTTGGCTCTCCAAGGAGTTAATAAACTTCCGGAGCTGCTCCAAGAACTGTCTGATTGCTCCATAGTGGTTGCTGAGCGTCGGATCTTGAAAAGAGACACTCATGTCATTGGGGGCCTGAAAATAAGAGGTGCTCTTATTTGAGACACAAAAACGGTAGTAAAAGGTTCCGGAGTAGCACAATGGACAGTATTGACTGGAATTCCGCAAAGGAGAATGGACGGACACACTCTGAAATCACTTAGACCGAGGGCCGAACTAATGCGACAGTGGGGGTATTGCGCTGCTCGACACTGTCGGGCCAGTAATCTTCGCCAACGGACATTCCTACAGCGCATAAAAATTCGCGGTTTGCAAACAATCTCGCAACGAGTCTCGCAAGCGCCAAACAGCGGCTTGACAGCGAATTTTCTGTATCATTTTTTGGGTTCTGCGTTAGTCAAAAGAATAGCTCCATCCTAACGAAAACCATCTTCTTAGAAGGGGGCTCTATCCGAACTTCGCTCCTGGGGAGAATAGCCACAGATGAGCTCCATCACCAGCTCCTCTCCAACCACGATCCCTCGTCTCTGGTCGAACCCCTCGCCTTGTTTGCTTCAAAAAACACTCGAGCAAAAAGGCGTGCGAAGCTCCCGGGAACTTGTGGATCCGTCGTGAAAAACAGTGGCAACATCTGGGCCAAGGAACGGTGCGGTCTGTGCGGCTCGGACTCCTTCTTCTAGCGGAGTGTGACTTGGCCGAGCAGACAAACAAAGACCCAGAGCAAACATATCACCGGGACAGTGGGCGCCGGACCTCACCTCCACAGGTTCTCTGCCTCCGGCTCTCGCGCGCTCCTTTAACTTGCCGACCTTGCGCGGCCTTCTGTGATCTCCGAGCAGCTATTTGCGTTTGCCCATAACACTTTACGCGCCGATGTAATAGATCTGCGGACGCGCGACGATGGTCGTCGTAGATTGTAGGGATTTATTATATTTTTTGCAATAAATTAAATAAATTATGTTTTCTTGGAGGTCATCATTTGCACCGGAGTTTGTTGACCAGTTTCTGCCGAAGCGCTTCCTTCTTCTCGCCGATGTAAACACGTGATGGGTCATCGGTCAGTTCCGCGAGGTACTGGCTGAAAGGAGGACGAGATTCCGATGGCAAGCGACGAGTCGAAACTTACGCATTGCTGAGCTCAGACACACTTAAAGCGATGAATTCTACGTTGGGAAGATTGCGGATAACTTTCGCTTGTTCTGTGGCATCATCTTGCGAGAATCTGAAGAATCACTGTGACGTTCTGTAAGATGTTCGGTGGACATTACCCGTCGCTAAGCAAGATGACGATGTTCGGAACGTTGCGGCGTCGTGTGTCCAGCACAGCACGAGCGTTCTGAAGTGCCGCCCCGATGTAGGTGGTTCCTGCAGCAGAGAAGTAGCTAAATTACCGATTTGTCTTCGAGTACCTGTGAAGTGGCGAACGGACTGGAACGCGTGCATGAGTGCACTGTTGTCTTCAAACGCGTCGTAGGCCCACTCCATCTTCTGATGGTTGCTTCCGGAGAATTGCACGAGCGCCACGCGGTGCCTCTGCTCTCCCGGCTCGATCTCGGACAAGATCTCGTTCAAGTAGGCCTTCTGCTCTTCGTACACTCGCTGCACAGAGCCCGAACTGTCCACGACGAACAGAATGTCCATGGGACACGTTACTAAAGACACGATGATCTATGTAGGCGAGTGAGGACTCCACCTTCTGGAGGTTTACGCGAGGGGTCTCTTGTCTGCACTCTCGCGGCTGTGGTGGTCCTAATCGTGGTTGAAGATACGGTAGTGCTCGAGGAAGAAGGCTGCTGGCTGGATCGAGGTGTGGTGACTCTTCTAGAGGTCGTTGTAAATCTTCTGAAGCAAAAAGTGTGAGCAATTTCCTTTCAGTCATGATGGATACCTCGTGGTCTGTTCCACTGTGGTCGACGTTCCAGTCGAGGTTCCAGTCGAGCTCTTATCCTTGCGTGGTTTGTTAAAGCGACTTTTTGTCGTTGAAGGCTCAGTAACCACTTCCGGCGTAGTAGAAATCGTGCGCGCTCTGAAGCGTCTGGAAGTTCGTGTAGATTCTGTGGTGGTGGGGAAGTTGGCGGTGGTCGTAAAACGAGTAAATCCATGTCTTCGGGTGTTGGGCTTAAGACCGATCAGCTGATCGTCCCTTCCGAAATCGTCCCCGCCATCGATGTTGGAGAGCTGCTTGGCGCGTCTTTCCGGAATTTTGTCGACTTGGGCCTGCGCAACGGCTGCTTGCTCAATGGGGAACTTCGCGAACTTTTGGACGTCGTCCACTGTGGACGCCGGCTTCAGCGACGCGCTTGCTAGCTTCCCTATACGGCTGCAGGCTCGAGTGCGTTCCGTGTCTCTGAGCAGTGCCGCTCTCAGTCTGCCCAGTTCAGAAGGACCGAACACGTTCTCCTTCTCCCCGGCGATACGATTCATTTCGGGCTCGAAACCGTCCGAGCCGACACTCACGACGTAAATCTTGACACCCTTTATGTCTCGAAGTTGGTGTGCTGGCTTCAGAGGATCGTCAATGGAGAGGCCGTCCGTGAAGAGGACGATGACTTTGGCCGCGTCGGTTCTGTAAGAGTGATATCCACATTACGCTTTTCCTTTATATATTCCTACCGCGCGCCTCTGTTCTCCTGGAACAGCTCGGCCTCTGCCTTCCTCAAAGCATATCCCGTCCTCGTAACACCCGACTGGAAATGTATTTGCTCCAAATGTTGCCTTATATCCTGAGCGTTCGGATAGGTTCCCAGGGCAAACTCGGTGAGCGGAAAGCCGGCATACTGGACAGCGCCCACGCGAACGGCGTCCTTCTCGATAGGCAACGAGTTGACCAGCGCCACAGTCCACCGCACGTGTTCCTCGTAGATCTGCTCGATGCTTCCCGATGTGTCCAGCAGGAAGACAACGTCCATCTTAGGCGGACATTCGCCGACGAAAGCTGAAATTCAGATGCATTTCCGACGCTGCGGGATTGTGGAATTTGCTTTGGAGATTCTGCACGCGGTGACGGATCACCTGTCAAGAATTGTGCCGCGCGCGTCACCTTTTTCGGTGTTATCCCGATTCGCTGGTTATTACCCAACAACCCAATTAAATAACTCAACACGACCTACGTTTGGGAGTCGGCGGACTTGGTGACTTTGAACTTGATCTGGGCGTCGATCTCGGAGAAGAGGCTTTGGCGGTGGTACTCACGTTCTCATCTAGTTCGTTGGCCGCATTTAAAAGAGTTAGAGTGGATGTGGCGACGTGAGGCTGGGCCGAAGAGGCTGGCGGCACTTCGGCCGAACCTTCGCCGGAACCCTCGATGAACTCGTCGGCATCTCGCGCCGTGGCGAGCACGCACAGTACGCAGAGTAAGAAGACGAGGAGTGGACACCGGGCCTTGCCCATTGCAAACAGAGTTAACTTCGGTCTGATGTCGAGATCGCCGGTGAACCAAACGCGGAAATTCTTAAATAGGGTGATTACACGAGAACGCCCACTTCTACGGTCCAGTTATCATTAATCATTCACTGCCCAAACAAACTGCCCGTCCTATTTTGTGTTGGTCTCTAACTATGCGCAATTACACTTAACTAGCTTGATTAGCATCGGCTCCGAGCACGGAACTCTTCGTCTCTTTTTGCAATTCCTTCAAGGCCGACCTTCAGGTGTGGCGCTTCAGAGCTTCAAAAAGTTACATTACTACCCCTTTCCATAGCCGATCGTCGATTCAGTTGAGGGTACGATGCACCTAGTCTTCTTCCCTTGCTTCCAGTCTTACTTGTTCGCCTCGGATATGTGTCAAAAGACATACAGAAAACACTGCTGCGCAGCGAAAGGCATTGTGTCCATTTTTGAACGTTTCTCGCCTTCCGAAAACAAAGCGCATAAAACCTTTGACAAGTGACCAAACTGTCGTCTAGTGACCGGCGGTGTGGGAACCGTGGTGGTGGGTATCGCCGCAGTGAACTACGGTAACGTAGGTCGAGGCTTCATCCGACAAACACGAACAGATCCGATTATTCGGTTTCGTTGGCGGCCGATAGGGTCGAAAACGTAATGCACTAATTGGATCAACTGTGGAAAACGCTGGGCTATATTGCCAGTGGCGATGTTCGAACCGATAGCACGTTTATAGGAGATGCGTCTACGGACTACATTAAAGCGAGTACAAATAGGGTACACGATTAATGAAGGAGGGTACGGTAATGCTTTTTTGCGGGTCCTTCAGGTCGTAGACTCGGTTAAGAAGAGATGAAGACATCGTTATGTGGGAATGAACACTACTGGTAATGAGGAAACACAAATATGTATAAGTACAATGAATAAGGAGTCTAGATGTCGAAAGAAGCAGTATTGTACGCAGTTTCCATGTAGAGATGCTCCGAGCGTGGCAGTTTGCTCCTTCTCCGTTTCTCTAATGCAGTTCGCTGTCCTTCAACGGAGCGAGTGAGTCGTATCTGGACGTCCCTGTGGACGTGGTTTCATGGTGTCCGTAGGTCGTGTCTTTAGGGTCGATGTCCTTATGGATGGAGCTGTCCATGAATCGAGCGGAATGGGTTGGCGTCGAGGATCCCAACGGCGGGGTCAGCGGATTGGAGGCGAAGGTCGTGCGGATGAAACGCCTAAACGGATTTGGTGTTAAATGAATTGCATCAAGAATTTAACTCACGTTCCACCGAGGGTGTCGATGTTGTCCGTGGGCAGAACTCCCGCGGACATGTAGCCACTCCGCAATCCCAAAAACTTCGGGCCCAGTCGGCTCATGTCTCCGGCCAGACTGCGGTCCACGTACTCCCTGCGGCGCCGTCGTTCAGCGTCCAGCTGGTCACGCATCAGTCGGAGCTGTTCCTCCAGCTGCTTGACGCGGTTCAGATGCGTGCGGTCGCGGCTTTCAATGATCTTCTCTACTTGTGCCTTCTCGTTGCGCATGCGTATCAGTTGTCGCTCCTGCTCCTCACGCTGTTTGTTGGTCAACTCCACGATTCGGTTTCCATTCTCCATTTCGAGTTGTGCGATCTGTTGCTGTAGTTGAGCGCAGTTCTTGTAAAGTTCTCGATTTTCGCGCTCCATTGCGTTCAGTGACTTCTCGATGGCCTCGCGTTGGAGGGCCGTCTCGCGAATCGCGGCATCCGTGCGGCGTTTGTCGCTTTCAAGCTGGAAAGGATACGGTAAATAGAGAAAAGTATCGACCGAACGGGATTAGCCTTTCTTATCCAATCGATAACCATCACTGCAAATCTCCTACGAACCAGTTACACCCTTACCATTTCGATCTTCTTGATTAGCGTAATTTTCTCTCTTTTCCACTGATCTTGCAAGTTAACATAGTTGCGACGGTCGGCCTCCAGCTGGGCCACACGTAGTTTGATCTCATCCAGCTCCTTTGTCTTCTCCTTCCTGTCGTTCTTTGTCGACTCAAGCTGCTGGCGCAGCTCCGTTTCTTGGGTCCGCTGGGTCTGGATCGTCTATAAGGGTCAACTAAACGTGTTGTTTCACTATTTTTTCGTTACTTTTTCGAGAGAGATGAGCCTGTCGTCCAGACGGTGTTTCTCGCTGTTGGCGTCCTGAAGCTGTCGTTGAAGATCGGACACGCGGTTGTTCATATCAGTGATACGCGTTTTGTATTCTCGCATCTCAGTACGGACACTCATCAGCTCGTTCTCAAGCTGCTGTCTTCGGTTGTTTGCGTTCATGAGCTCGTTCTGGGCCAAGGAGAGCTGAAAAGGGTCATGTCTGTCATGTCGTTTTCTTAGGTCAAAGTAGACGGTAATGAATGTAGCTACTACTAGGTAAGCTTGTTAGCCTTCCTCGTGCACTCTGTCTAACCTGTTCCTTCAGATGGGTGTAATCCGCACTGGTGCGCGACTGTTCGTCCATGCTCTTGCGGAGTTCGATTTCGATTGACTCCGCCTTCACAATATCGCGTTTCATTTTTTCCATATCTTCTTTCATGTCCGTGCATTTGGTGTCGCTCAGCCGGAGTTGGCCCTCCAACTCCTTCACGCGTTCGTTCAAGTTCTAGACGAGATGCATTCAGAATTCATGTTCTTGTGCGCTCACTTACGTTTCTTTCCGTCTCGAACGTGGTGATCTGCACCTTGAGCATCTGCAGTTCGCTCTCCCGGTCGCGCACCTTCGATTCTAGCTGGTAGCGGGAAGCATCCCAAGACTCCTCGTGGTCACGGAACTGACGGACGTCCGCATGTGCGTTGTCTAGATCAGTCCGTAGGTTCTTGAGCTGCTCGTTCAGGTGGCGCACTTGCGCCTCCTTTCCTCGAGCCTGCAGCTCAGCGGCAATCAACTTCGACTTCAGTTGGCGACGCTCGTCGCTGCGTTGCTGGAGTTGTTCCTCCTGCGAGCGCAGTAGCTGTTTGGCTGAGAGAAGACGAGCCTCGAGAGCGCGCTTCTCTGAAAGAGATGCATTTTAAAAAGGCCACTCAAACATTGTCTACATAGTTCCTTCGGTGCTTAAAAATGCAAGAAAAAACACTTATGCAAAAGCTATGAAGAAGGAACATGACTAGTAAACTTAGACTTTTAACAGCATGTTGAACTTACCTTCCTCTACATCCGTCAGATTCTCCTCAATCGTCTTGTAGCGAGTCTCGCGTTTCGTTATCGTCGTATGAGTGTCGCTCGTCTTCTTCTTCAGACGATTAAGCGCCTCACGATACTCGGTCTAAAAGACAATATTAAGATTCTGCCATGAAAACATAGATTAATCGAAGTGTTTTGTAAACAGCATGAATGAAGGAGAAAAAAAAACAAAACAAAGAAGAAAAGTAAGCGAGAAAACCACTGGACCTTTGCCCATTCACGTTACCCACTTCTCACTTACGCGTTCTCGCTCCAGACGCTCGATCCGTGTCATGAGGGCTTGAAGAGTGTTGTCGAGCTGCGACATGTCAAACGATCCGCGGTCTCCGCCGCCCACTAGGATGGACGAGGTCGTCTTGGAGCGCGCGTCTCCGCCGAGGCCGTAGTCTGCCGACGGCGGGAACGGCACAGACTTGAAGTCTGTGCTGTCCTGGTGGATGCCACTGTCGAAAGAACGGGGGTCCGTGTAGCCGGCGGATAGGTCGGCCGGCTCTCCCGGGCGTGTGCCGTCCCCTCCCTCGCCTCCTTCGATGACGTTCTTGAAGCGGTTCACCGAGACAATTCGGTTTGCGGTCAGCTGGAAGCGGCGGAGCGCGTCGGCCAACGCCTCGCGGTCGCTATCGGCAATGATGTACTCCTGTTGTAGGCTAACGAGGCGTTGTTCGGCGTTCTCGAGGCGAGATTGAGCGTCCGCCAGCTCGTACTTGCGCGTCTCCAGTTCTTGAAGCGCATTGAGGCGTCCATCTTCCGAGGAGCGATGTGCGTTGGACAGATCCTCCAATGTGGACTGGAACTCGTCGTTCTTGCGGTGCATTTGCTCCTTGCCAAACTCGAGCTCGTGCTGAAGCTTGCTCAATTCGTTCCTCAAGTTATTGCGCTCGGTGTCAGAGTTGATCAGCTGAAAACCGTTCAGAGTAAACGGACAGAGGACAAAGTAAAACCTTTTCTGAAGTCTCCTTGATCTCGGTTCGCATTTTAGAAAGCTTGTTGTCGAACTGCTGCGAGAGCTGGTTCAGGTGGTCCGCTTGCTTTGCCTTTTCACGGAAAGCGTTTTGCAGACGATCACGCTAAGTATTCGGGTTCAGTTATAGATTCTGAACTACACGCTTACTTCGCCTCTCAGCACATCCAGCGTGTTCTTCTGCTCGCGCAGATTCTGTTCCGTCTGTTGAAGACGCTTCTGCAAGCGAGTCAGATCGGACTCCAGGGTGCTATTAGTGCTCTTGAACTGATCGTTTTCGCGGAGCGCCGTATCCAGGTCGTTGCGCCACTTGGAACTGTCAAGCTGCAACTGAGCGTACTGCTCCTCCAGCTGGCGAAGGCGATTCTGTGCACTCTCCAGGTCAGTTCCGCGTGTCGCACTCAGTGACTTCGCGTCGCTGAGCTCTTCTTCAAGTCGGCGGATCTGCGAGTTCACTTAATCGCACATTGTAACCAATCACATGAATGGCAGTTCGTCTTACGGTCACGAATCTTGTTGGTGAGGTCGTTGACAGTTTTGTTCAGAGTTTCTCCGCGGTCTGTGGCTGCTTGCAGCTGAGCCTTCAGCGTGGCGTTCGAGGTTTCAGCGGATTTGAGTTCGGAACGGACCGAATAAGCGTCTGTCTTCCACTTTTGTATCTCCTAAATGCCTACATGTTCACTACCGTATCCGTAATTCCTTGTACCTTGTCAGCCTCGTTGCGGAAGTCTTCTAGATCATCGCGAAGCTTCTGATTTTGTGTATATAACGTGTTCAGTTTGTCGTCATAGTCGCGACGCTCCCTCTGGTATTCAGTTTCGCTGTTCAGCGCGTCGGCTAAACGCTTCTCAGCGTTCGTGAGCTTGTCCCTAAGCTCGTCTTCGACTATTTTGAAGGAGTCCACGTTCTGTTACACAGTTAGTTCAGCAAGGATGCGGCATTTTTACCTTGTGGTAGCTCTCCTTCTCCTCGTCCAGGTCGTTTTGGTGCTTGTCGTGGAGCTGGTCCATCTCCTGCTTCAGACGGTCAATCTCGCCTTGATGGCGGCGTTTGAGTTCGGCGATGTCGTTCTCCGAACGCTCGGTTCCTCTTCCGATCTGTGCGATCTCATCTTCCAATTCGCGAATACGACGTTCCAAGTCATCCTTTACATTTCAAACCCAGATTTAATATGATATGATATCCCTTTTCAACTACCTTTTCGTTTTCCAGTTTCTCCACTTTACTTCTCCACTTGTCGTTGATCTCTCGGATGCGAACTTCGGTGATGTGCGTGTCGTGGAAGTAGCGGTCGCGACCTCCTTCACCGTCAAGTTCGACCTCGGTGCCTGGTCCACGATCTTCCCCGGTGCCGATGCCTCCGGCGCCGATTCCAATATCCGTGGGTCCACCGCCGTCTCCACTAGTGATGTCGTGGGTGCGCACCAGAGAGCGACCTTTTCCGTTGCCACTCTTCATGCGCTCACGGTACTCTGAGAAGTCCAGGTCCAGATCGTGGAGACGCTCTGAAACGCTTCGGTAGAATAAGTAACGAATTCACGCAATGTACTTTGAAGGTTGCGAATTTCCTCCTTCGCTTCTTCCAACTCCTTGTGAATGTTGTTGGCGCGCGTTATTTGCTGGTTCATAGCATCACGGGCCTTCTCCTCCTTTAACTCGAGATTCTTGTTTTCGTTTCGCAGCTTCTCGAGCTCATTTTCCAGTTTGCGGACTTGTTCCTTGAGTGCCGCAACATCGCCATCTACTTTGTGCTTTTGGCTGAAATGGATCTTATGAAACCACCGTAATCAGCACTTTTGTGTACTTCAAAATATCCTGCTTCTCCTTCTGCAGCTTCTGGTTGAGCTCGTTGAGACGTTCTATCTCCTTCGTGTGAGTAACGAGCTCATTTTCGACCGTGTTTGACTTGGCTTGGCCACTCTTGATCTGCGTGTCCAGCTCGTCGTTCTGGCGACGAAGCAGTAGAATCTGACGTTCGTAGTCAGTTATTGTCTCCTTGTGCTTGTCGACATCGTCGTTAGCGCCTGTAATTTACCATGAATGGGAAACACCGACCGTAGTGCTCACGTTTGGTAGCGCGGTCAGCATCGTCTCTGGCCTTCATCTCCGACTCCAGTTTGTGCTTGAGGTCGAAGATCTGTCGAGTCAAGTCATCACGTTGCTTCCTGAAGAAGAGATATGCTGTTAATTCATCCTCGAATATCATTCATTCTTACAAGTAGTCGTCGCGCTGGGTCTTCAACTCTTTCAGCGTCTGCTCCGTGGTCGTGGTTGTCTTCGTGACGGACTCGTAGTCCCCGTGGACTCTATCCAGTTCAGAGCGCATCGCGTCATTGAGCTCCTTTTGCTTGTCCAGCTCATTAAGCACTCCACGACGAGCATCTTCCAGGTGTTTGATTTGTGCATCTGTAACTCTTACCGCATGTTGTCTAATGCAAGAGAGCCGTCTCACCTTTCTCGTCGATTCTGCGAACCAGACTCGTGTACTCGATTTCCATGTCGCGGAATTTGTCCTTGAGTGGTCCGAATTCACCTTTAAGACGTGTGTTCTCACGTTGGAGCGCATCAATGCGACGATTAAGCTCAGCAATCCTAAACGAATGAAATTGTGATATAGTAGTAACATACTGGATGAAATCTCATGCATGGAACACACGCAGAAAAACTGAAACACACGCAAGAGACTGTAGGTGACTGGAAAGAATTTTTGGAGCCGAGGAGCAATGAGCAATAAGAAAGAAGACGTGGAAGAAAGACGGACGAGCATTAAGGGAGATGACCAGACAGATGACCACACAGACGAGAGAAGACCAGACAGACGAACGTGCGAACTATCCGGTTCATGAGACTGATTCTGCAGGCCTTCGGGAGCAGACGTAGAAGAAGACATGGAAGAAGACGTGGAAGAAGGACGGACGATCATTTAGGGATAACATCAGACAGATGACTGTGGCACGACCACCATTGACTGTCCATCAAAGTCCTATATTTCTGATAAATTACCTGTTTTTGTAGTCCTCTTCAATGTTCGACGTCAGCTCTTCGGCTTCTTCACGAACCTTGCGAACATCGTCCGACGTGCTTTTGTGGTACTGTCTGCATGAACCGGGTTTCAACGTAACTGACAGTGCATCCCTTACGATTGCAGTTTGTGGAGCTCCTCTTCGAGAATCTTGCGCGCCTTTTCGGCTGCATTCCGCTCGGCCTCCACATTGCGCAGCTTATCTTCGAGTTTGCGAAGTTGACGCTCGATGTCGGCGTTCGCCTTCTGCCTGAAAAATTCACCAATTGTCACAAGTTTTATGTCCTTTCGCACAGATCAGTATTTTCGCGTTTCTCGTCGGCCAGTCGCTTGTCCAGCTTGCGTCGTTGCTCGTCCGAGTTCTCGAACTTCGACATGAACTCGCTAATCTGCTTCTCGGCGATCTTCAGCTTACGCTCCAACTGTTGGTTCTCATTGTCTTTGGTGCGAAGTGCGTTGCGCACGCTTCGGAGGGCCTCTGAGGGAGGCAGAGGTGTCGGACCAGGTGAGAGCGAGCGAGTGCGCTTGTGGCTTTCGGACACCGTTTTGTCCGCGTCTTGCGCCAGATCGTGCAACTTTCGAAGTGCATTCTTAGAAAGAAGGAGTCGGTAGGGGGTGGTTAAAACATAAAGGGGTTACCTGGCTGTCGTTGAGACGATCGCGCGTCCGGCGCAGTTCTGCCTCTAGTTCGGCGATCTTCCGCAGAGCCTCGTCCCCTTTGGTCTCGAGCTCGATGTTCCTCTCGATGGACTCTTCGTACCTAAAGTAACCGTTCAACTCATTGTTAATAGGGTTTTCACTCACTTCTGCATGAGCTCCTTGTGGAGTTCGGCATCTCCAGCGCCTCCTCCCTGGGAACGAAGCTGGCTGAGCAGCTGCAGGTCAGCGCTTAGGTCAGCTCCGCCGCGTCCGCCTCGCTGTTGTAGTCGGCGTACCGTCTCGTAGAGCACTGTGTCGTGATTGATGTTCACTGTGGTTGAACCGCCGCCTCCATCGCCGCTCAAAAGCGGTTGGTTGATTAGCTAAACAGCTCAAACGGTTTCAGTGGTTTGGAGTTCCCCTGGTATGTCTTGTTTTCGAATTTTGTTCTCTTAAGGGACATGAGCTGTGGGCTTCTACAACACAACCTTAAACTTGACCGAAAAATAAAGCTGATTTATCAATTCGAGGTGCTAAGTATACTCCAGGAGGTATTACCAAAACCTTCTACTTACGTCTCCAACATTGCCGGAAGAATAGCTGCGCGTGAGTCCGGTCAAAGTACGGTAGGCCTTGGTGAAGTCATTCTTCTGGTTTTCCAGATCGCGCTCCGTTTGCTCCTTCAAGTCAGCGAACTGACGACGAGTCCTTTGTACTTCGGCCCAAAGGTCCAGCATCTTCTTCTGCTCTTCGCTGAGGTACAAAGCAAGATTCTAGAATTCACGCTGAGGCCCCTGTCTTCTCGGTGTGCCCACCTTCTCGCGAGTCTGATAATGGCGCTCCTTTTCGTGAACATCGCGCTCGTACTCACGGCGTAAGTTTTCTATTTGGTGTTGGAGCTGCTCGTTTTGCTGGCGTTCATTCTCCAGTTGGATACGGTAGTCGTCATTTCTGAATTTTTAAGGTACTCGGAATCATGTCAATCGGACGTTTAATGGATGTAGTATCAATGTTCGCTACTCTTTCCGAATTTTAAGAATCAAAGGAATTTATGATACAATTGAATCGCGTTGCTAGCAGATCCAAACTTGACTAACCATAATCATGGCTCGATACACAACCCTTTCCCTAATGCCACAGTACCTGCGGCGCTCCTCATCGAGACGAGCGATGAACTCGTAGTTGGCGTTGCTGTCGCCAGTGATGTCTAGGTACTTCTTGCTCGGCGTCCACATCTCTATGTTGGTCGTGGTGATGTTGGTGTCTCCACCAATTGGAGCGCCGTAGCGCATGTCGGTCAGCACGTTCGAGTCCAGAATGCTGAACGTGGCCGGGTCTTGGCCAAGGCGCGCGCGCTGGTTCACCATCTTGCCCTCCAGCTCGGCGATGTGCTTCCGGTACTCGTGCACCTTCTGCTGCAGCGAGTGCATCATCTCCGAGTACTCGCGCTGCTGCTCGACATTGGCGTCGATCCGCTGCTTGTACTTGTTCAGGTCGTCGTGTGTGCGGTCCAGACGCGCGGAGGACAGGCCACCGCGGCCCTCGAGCGCGTCCAGCTCGAGCATCAGGTCACTGTCGAACGAGTCCGACGGGTGGTAGTTGTTTTCTCCATTCGTGTCCCTGTGATCACGCCGGAAATCAAAAGGACATGTTTGTGCCTGTTAGTTCAAACGCGTCAACGGTGTTGTGGAGGAAAGGACACACCAACAGGACGTGCTATTAGAGCGGCGAAAGGAAAGCTGTCCCCGTTGGGTTGCGCGCTCATTATTTTTAGCAACATCGCTCAATCAAACCCTGCTGCCCGTTTTTTATTTCCCTTGAAGTAGCCGAAATCCGTGTTTATTCCCCCGCGGAACGGGAAGGATTCTTTGCACATCGCGCTGTGTTTAGCGCCGATTTAAGACTTTTAAGTGGCGGAAAACATCTGTTGCCCAGCGGGGGCACGAACGGAATGTGCTTATTGAGACGGACGGAGACTCCCCTCTCTCCCTCTCTCCGCCACATGCGCTGTTTACCGATTCGGGAATGGGATTGTTGTTCTCGAGCAGGCGGCTCAAAAGGGAAGGGTCCTAGAGCTCCCCATTGCCGTGGGGCGTAAACACATGCCGCCACCCCTACAGTTATCATTAAATTGGGAGAAGAAAATGCGCCGCGCAGCCTCATCGATTTCAATTACAAAAAGAAGAACAAAAACACTTTGGAGACCGGATGGCCTTGCTTCGTTGTTGCGAGCGGAAGAGACAAGGAAACAAGAAAGGAAGGAAGGAAGAGTGATAGCACAGACAGCTACGCACAAGCGGAAAAAAGAGTTACCAGTAAAATTCCCCATAGTTTGACCGAGAACCGGGGCTGTCTGGAATCCGATGGTGGATAGTCTCCGTGGTCGTGGTGACACGCTTCGTTCCAGTGGTCGTGCCGGATTCAGCGGCCTCATCCATAGTTTTCTCTATCTTTTTCTCTTTTTTCTCTGAAAAGCAGGCTACAGTGGCCGTATTTAGACAGTGCCATGACAGATAGAGCGCGATCAGACCGGTGCGCGGAATCTCACGAGTAACTCCCTAGGCTGGGTCTCAAGTGGAAAAAGAAGGAAACGATGCTCACCCGGAGCTTTAAATGTGGCCGAAACAGAGACTCGGCGCTCTTCGTGCTGGCTCTTTTGAAGAGCAAAAATAGCCTTAGTCTCCGAGACTGTAAGCTGCTTGATACGAACTTTGGAGTTTACGTTCGTCCACTGGCCAGGTATGAGAGGTTCGGTGGTGATAGTTAGTCCAGCGCTTCCAGTGCTAGAGGGTGTGCTTCGTCCCGACCGATCCTCTTGGTTGAGCGGTAGGTCGTTGCTCGGGTTGAACGTTGCAATGTGACTGTTTGGGCTTCTACTACCACCAGAGGTGAATAGCATCAAACGGGCGGCTTCCACTGGCAACTATCCTTGCTCCACAGTGCGGCTGTGTACAGACGGCACCTTGCATCAGATGGCAGCTGAATAGAAGGAGGACTGTTAAGAGGTGGTGGGAAGCGTGTGGAAAGGGACTCCCTTAAGGGGTGGACTTTGAGGGGCTGTCCACCAATGTGTCGGAATGATCCGAACGGCCAAAGACAGTCCCGATCGCCGCACTTATGCTACGAGGCACAAGTTGCGGATCGTCTTGAACAGTTTGACCAGAATGGCACGGAACAGACCCGCGGCGAACAAAAGAAGCGGCGAAAGGGACCGAAGTTGGAGGAGGGGTCGAATCAAACGCCGCACAGCGCAATTATATGCCTAGGGGCGACACTGGCTGCTTGCCATTGCCAGCTCTCGTTTTCTATTTCGGCACAAACAAAAAATCGATTATTTGTTGGGACACCAACGCGCGAAGGACCGGGTCGCGCTCCACGGGGAAGCCGGCTTGTTTACGGTTTCACCGCAGGGTTCGAAAGGGGGACGAGACCAGCGCCTCCTCCCGTCGCGTTGAGGACAACTTCGGAGCGAGGGTTGTCCCCTTTAGCAACAAAAAGGGGGACCTAGGCAAAGGGGAGGAAACATTACCAGATTCTGGTGCAAGAGTCAGCAGTGTTCTGTCTCCGGTGGATCGAGCAGAAGTGTGCAGTGTAGAGAGTAGGTTCACAGCAATGTGTGACTGAGCAAGTGACTGGGTGGCGCACTTGATGCCAACTAAGCTGACCGACAGGATTTTCTATGCAAATGCACCGTTGCTGAATGAGGGCGTGCGACTGTTGCTTGTTTTGAGACGGAAACTCTGTGGGAGGAGACGGTGATTGGAAAAGGGTGGATGGAAGGGAGGGGATGGGCACCCACAGGAAGTCGAATTTTGTTGCGATCACTGTTCGCGAACACCACTTCGCCAACGTTCAGCCCGACAACCCAAAAAGTCGTTTGGCGATCCTTGCGCCTTTCTTCCAGTGAATCGCCTTTCAAGTAAACAGGTTGATAAAATGGGGGAAAAACAGTAAAGTGTATTTTCGTGTGCATCTTAATTACGGAAATTCCGATAGCTCTAGACTGCACATGTCACGTCATGCTGTCAAATTTGATGTTTACGCGCCAGCCATGCGGAGATGAACACCAGGAGCGGCGGTTTAAAAACAACCTATGATTCCTGTGAACCGTTTCGGTGTCAGCGAATGGCCGCTCGTTGCTAATTTATTTAACGATTGTCGAGGAGCCTATAAACCTGCGTTTGTGCGCAGCACAACACGGTCGTCAGCGTCGGAGACTGCCGTTGTTTTCGAGGTTCCCAGCCTTTGAAGTGGAATGAAATGCTTGCTCCAACGACGCGCGAAACGTGTGTGGAGGCAGTGTCCAAACTGGGATTGACATTCCAAGAATGAGCAAACTACAATCAAAGCACGTTCCGTCCAGGGACCGGTCCCCTCGCGTGCTACTTGTCCCCAAGACGTCTATTGATCCGAGGCGTCCTAAGTGGCCAAAATTGGCCATGAACGAGAAAACGATATGCGCAGAGTTGCGCTCTGCAGTTGCCTATTATGTCATCCGGAGGGAAACCATCGGAGGCGGTCACTGCCATAGATGCTTAACTCTCTTCAAGACGGGACAATCCGCAATTAGAGTTGAAAATTCTTGCGGGAGGGCAAGACGTAGGGTCAGCTGATAAAAGATGACAGGTTGATGGATATGTGATATGCTCGGTGAACAAACACAAACAGGTCGAAGAGCGAGGATGTTCGAGGTGAGAGCGTCGGAGAAAGTGGGATATCGCAAGTGCGTCCTTATATCCGGACGCTCGGTAAGGACACTGACTGCAAGCAGTTTGTTTACGTGCTCCATCGCTATGGCAACGGCCACGAGGATGCTCGCTTGATTCTGTTCCAATGCGGCTGCGCAATTATGATACACTCTCCGGCGCTGCACCTCGCCGACAGCCATTTCAAGAATCCGCTTTTGCCGACGAGGGCACAGTAAGCGGAAGCTTATGGGGATTTGCAATTCCACAATCACCACCGACCGACTGTTTTCGTGCGTCTACATCTGTACGTGGTGAAAACAACGGTGCTTGTGCTTGTACTGTTTATGAGCGAAAACAGTGTCGAAAACATGTTTTGCGAGATGGGACAATGACGGCTCGATGAAAACAACACGATACCCAAGATGCCCTTTATGATACTGTCAAAGTGCGGCAGAGATGATCGACGGCGCCGAGGAAGTGCACTCCTCCAAAACGCTCGCACTCACCGCACTCAGGTGTCCGGAATGTCTTTAGAGTCTCTAAAGACGTAAAAAGCCAAAAAACCCTGGTGTTCCAAAAGCCGAAACCGCATCAGAAACGCACAACAAACAAGCGTCGCGCAGAATGGCAACAAGTGGGGTGCTGGGTGACATTGAAATGGCGGTTGTTATTTATGCATTTCGCCGTCGTCCTCGCTTTTTCCTACTGGTTTTAACCTCACCGTCGATGTGCATATGTGAATACGGAGACTAACCCTGCCAGCAGTACGAGTTCCCCACGGAGCTGTCGACTCCCTCGTGTATGTACCTGCGCTGTGTTCTCACTCTTTGCGGTGGGCAGAAGGAGCCGCCGATTCACGGCATCTGCTCCGTTTTGCAAATATTATCGCACAAACATATGTTGTACTGTTTTTGTTGTGCTCGTCTGCCCGCAGTGCGAATTACAAGAGGATGGCGTCGCGGAGACGTTTCGGAAAAGCTGGGAAAAAAGGGTCATGCCACATTGTGCAAAAGAGTTGTGGACTACGTTTGCATAGATTGAATGAAACTTTACTCTACGTTGGCTTTCGTCAATCGTAGTCTTGGAGAAACATGTGTTTACAAAAAATCACTATTTAGCCACAAATTAAAAGGGCAAAGCTTAAAGGGGGGGGGCAAATCCTTTGATAGCTTATAAACTTTGGCCTAAAACAGTATGGAGAGAATTACCTACTTGTTACTTTAATGCATCTTCTGCTATGGAAGTGAACAGGAATAATCCGAAATCCCATGAATAAATTTCCTAAAAGACACTCAGGTTTCAACAACTTAAAGGGGGACACCTATGTATTGACAGAATACCTTTGGAAACAGAGCCAAACACAATAAAAAATTTTATTATAATTATAGGACACGGATCGACACAAAAGCGCCGCGGGTCCGGTAATTGGACCTTAGATAACGATTAACGAAACGCCTACAGAACCTTACAGTTGATTAGGATTATACGAAAAGAATGCTTACGGATATTTTTGTACTTTTCATTCCTGCATGTCACAGCTACAAAATACATTGTTAAGAATAGCGTGCTTACCTAATTTTCCAAACTTATAGTATTAACTGTTAAATAAAATAATATCCAATTTGTTTACCAGGATCGGCGCGTTTCGGTCTTTGAACCTATTACCTATCCAAAGACTATTATTACCCTTTTATTTACCCTCAGTGGTAGATGATACAACAGGCAGAATGATTTACGGGAAGGAAAGTACAGTCGCCGAGGAAGTCCACGGAGTACCGTCAACAACGGTGCCAAAATAAAAAATTCCGTCAAGGGTAAATGGGAATGGAACCGATTGATATGTACGGTTTGATAAACGTGTCATGAATAGTATTTACACTACGTTTGGTCAATAATGCAAATCAAGCTGTAGTAATATAGGTGCCGTAGTCTCAGGTTGATTGAACTACTACCGTTAGGCTTAGGTACCAAGGGTAACGTCTGATAGAACTAGTAAATGTTCACGCGCTTAATTTGAAATAGGAAACATACACATAATAATATGTGTAATAATGGGAAATTTTACTCAAAAATTGGATTGATCTACCACTAAAAAGGAATAGATAACGATCTAGCGTACCTAAACAGTCAAAAGACATAATATTGTCTATGACGATGACATTCAACATGCTCCAGAATTCAGCACACTACAGCGTTCACTGGTTTTCACCTAAAAAATGTAATTTGCGGAATTGACTGTCTGCAAGACGATGCAACATTATAAATTCGAATCTGCTAAGACCGTTGAAACTGTTTACAAGGATCTGCGCGATGCGATCGTTGATTCACCTATCCAAGGACTCTCATTACCCTTTTATTTATCACACAGCAATAGATGAGACAACAGACGGACTGTTTTTATGGGCAGCAAAGTGCAGAAGGCAGAGACCTCCAGGACATATATATCAACAACAGTGCCAAAATTAATACCTCAGGCAAGGAGGGAGGAATCGGAGTGGACGTGAATTCACGGTTCATTAAACGTCTCGCAAATACGATGTGTGAATACATGGTGGTATTTATACAGCTGAGAGTGCCAGGAATATTTTTATATTTACGGTGAGTACTTCTGGGAATGCATGAAATTTAATATATCTAACAGAAAAACAGAAGTTGACTAAGCAACTCAAACTCTGGGAATACAGTAGACCCTTTAGACCTGGGAGTTTCCACCTCTCATTTTTCGGACAGTACATCAGCGGTTGCCCAATACTCGTCAGGCTTAGAAATCGCGTCTGCGCTTGAGACATAGGCTCAACCCTATTTACAATGGTAGAGCGATCGAGTTGTTATCTCAGATCCATCCCAACATTCCCTTCTTCCGCACTTTCTCCCTATCATGATCCCATTACCCTTTTGTTTACCTGTGAATTCCCCCATGATTTCAGCAGTAGAAGGCTATTTTCAGAGACATGAAAGTGCGGCCGCAGGACTGTTTATGGTACATGTCTTGTCTGCTCACTCCGGTTTCCTATGTCCTTGCCAGACTGATGTGATATGGGAACGCACAAGTTGTTTTCGGAGTACGTGTCACCGATAGCCGTTCACAAATAAACTTGTTCCTCGGGCGTTCCGACGCTTCGTACTTTTCTCCGTCCACGCTCAAACTCGAATGAGTTTCGCAACGCAAACCGAAACATTTGGAGAGACGGTCGATTATGGGAACGAGTTTCCAGCCTCCCAACACAAAGTGGATTGAACTTTGAACGACGTCTAAAAGGAAAGCAGAGGTCATATTGGTTGTTTTAGAAAAGGCAAGACGACAAAAACAACCTTGCGTGCGATTAGTAAATGTTAAAGGGCACTTATGAACCTTTTCACGCATGTAATTGCAGCCATGTAAAGCTTTTGAGTTTGATTCTCCTTTGGACGTCTTATGAAATTTTATAAGCTATTTGGCACACATTGAACCAGAGTCTTAAAACTCAGAAAAGCATCTTC
This sequence comes from Steinernema khuongi, assembly GCA_016648015.1. Lineage (NCBI taxonomy): Eukaryota > Metazoa > Nematoda > Chromadorea > Rhabditida > Steinernematidae > Steinernema > Steinernema khuongi. The sequence continues at coordinate 28,306 of JADLIF010003224.1, read as the reverse complement.
TAGTGCGACCTTAGCATCTCGGAAACTTTGTTTCTCTCTTGGATGCATCATCGTCTTTTTTTGCGCAAAGCAAAATGATGAACAAAAGAAAACCTTAATATGCTTCAGAACAGTTGTGGATACTCTTGTGTGACCTGCGAATTGTTAGATGAACAGCTTATTTGAGATCAATGAACATCATTTGTAAATGTTGGCCAATATTGGTTTCTGCAATGAAAAGCATAACTGAAGACTCAAATGTTTCATCGCATAACAGTTTTCGGAGAGTTTGATCATTCAGCACCATCTTTCTATTTGCACAAAAATTGGTTTAAGACGCAAGAAAATCTTCTTAGGAATGCGTTACAGTATTTGTGATTGTGCTTTCCAAAACCGACCATCTTTAGATCATATAAAGCATATCTAAGGTCGGTTCAATGCATATGATAATGGAAGCATTGATGGCACGCGTTTCGCACATTTTGAAAGAAGTAAATATATGTAAACGGATAATTCCACGAAGTGGGGCATAATAGAGCGCCAGCTACTTGTATGCCTTCTAACACAGTGCAGACGTTCCAAAACTGTTGTTTGTGTGCATGAAAAGAGCAACGTGGAAGAAAAGGACTCTTTCTAGGCATCCGTCACAACAGTACTTATGCCATCAGACAGTGTAGAGACATTCAGCGCCTCCTTTCCGGCCACTTACGTGTAGAACGATAGTTTCAAGCACAGGAAAACACTCTTTCACACATTATCACCGCAACACTTGTGTCTATGCTCGTCCCTCCTAACCTTCTTCAGACCGCCGTGCATCCGCATAACGGGCTATTGTAGTAGATCTTTCGTCTCCGTGTCACAAGATAACGAAGAATGCGAGTGCAGTTCGTTGCGAACAAATGAGCGAAGAGGTTAGATGCTGAAGGACGGTGCGATCTGAATCAGCGACTCCTCGAAAATCAATCCAGCTGACCGGCTTGGTTATTTGTTCGTTCGTTGTTGGTTTTCGTCATCGTCACCGTCACCGTCGCCTTCGCTGCTAGATCTCTGCAAACCGCTTGGCTTTCTCTGTCGCGCTCATGTGCGCGACGTCCGTTTCACGCGCACACATGTGCGTCCATAGCGTCACACAGTCGCCGAACGACGCGTGTGGCACCTCAATCACCACAGGCCGGAATGAGTTCAGTTCGGTGAGTCACCGTTGCTGACTGCATCGTATCTACTGGCTTCAAAAAGAGACGCGCCTCGATGATGCGCTAACCGCTTTCGCACCCACAGCCAGACGCGCGGAGCAGTTGCACCGCTTTTCGCGCTTCGTCCAAAGACGTCGGTTTTCGCGAGAAGCGCTCAAAAGGCCCGTTGCAAGCGTCGCTCTCTCTCGTGGCGGACAAGCGTTTAACCGTTCTGGTAACGGCAGCCAACATCGCTTTTATCACTCAGCGAAACATCAGTTCACTCCGTTCCCGTCGGTGCGTGTCCTCCACGTTTGCCCCAGTCGCTCCCTTTCGCATCTTGAGCTTATCTGTGCACCCACACCGGGCGCCTTTGTTCGAGTCGAGGCAGTACGTGGATCGTAGCAGATATCGATCTTGAGATAATCTTCGTGCTGTTGGCAGAGCTGATTCGGTTATTCGATAGTACTTAGGAAATTACGCGTGATCGGTTCTCTGCCCTACTCCAACACTCCCTATTCACCTAGTTTCAGATTGCCAGAGTTTCTCGAAACTTGAAGCTTGTACTTGTTGGGTAATCGCTAAAAACAAAGAAAATGACTGATCCCAACGCTGTCGACAATGCGGGACTCTATGAAAGCGGTACGTTTATTGTTCATTTTGTTATTAGCATAAAGGTTAAATCACCCAGGTTCCCTACGTTAGAAGACTTTAGAAAGTTTGATGAAAATTGTAGCACAGTTTCGAACCAAGCTACACTGTTATTTCGGCCTCAAAACACGTCTTTTTCCGAGAAATTCCTTTTAGTTACCTTCCTGAAGCTCTGAAATCCAACCTGATCAAAGCACCTGACTTGATGTAAACGGTGCCATTTGGTAACCCGCTACAGTAGGCCATAGTTACTTACATATTTGTAAACAAGGCTCACCTATAGCAAATAATGTAATTTCCTATGACAATAACTAACGTATTGACCGCTTACTGAACTTACTGTGTGCCTTACAGAAACTGACGAAGATTTCGGGGACGAGTCGTCTGGCCTCTTGACCAAAACGAAAAAGAAGGACACGAAAAAGGCAAAAGTATGAAAGTCTCCTCGTCTACAGCTTCTCTACTGGTACCGTTTCAGCGTGCCGAGCGCACTCCCCTGCTACACAACAAACCATCTCCTTCTAAAGTGTCGGCGTCGTTACCCCGCGATCTGGTCGGATCGTCCGTGGAGTCGAGCGTCTCCCGCGCCCAGAGGATAGGCGGAGAGACGTCAGACGAAGATACCGTGCGAATCTGTATGTTTTGTTTCCTTGTTTCCGTCGTGCTATGCAAATGTGGAGGTGTTCCCCACGTTTCCATGCGCCAGCACAACGCCCAGGCTCATTCGTGTTTTCGATGTTTTCTATTGTTGTAGGCAACGAACAGTACGGGAGCATTGGAGGCGCTGATTTTGCTGCCACTATTGTTGAAGCCGTTCGCGCCATCAACAATGGACAGTTCCCACAAAGGATTCCTCAGGGCTCATCCGGCTCCTATTTTGTACGAAACACTCGCGGGGTAAGGAAATTGGACCTCTTGGTGCTCTAAACAATTTGGTTTGCCCAGGAGCGAATTGGCGTGTTCAAGCCGAAGAACGAGGAGCCATATGGGCACTTAAATCCGAAATGGGTGAAATGGCTGCACAAGTTATTTTTTCCATGCTGCTTTGGGCGGTCTTGTCTTGTGCCGAACCAGGGTTACCTATCAGAAGCTGGCGCCTCCTTGGTCGATCAGAAGCTTGGATTGGACGTAGTGCCGAAGACAGCCGTCGTGCAGCTTGCTGCCCCAACCTTCAACTATGGCGCAATTGACCGCGCCAAGGCTCGAACGAAGGAGAGGATCCGCACTAGATATCCCGACCTTGGACGTCGCTTCCACAGGATTGGTCTTCCACCTAAGGTATACTTTACTTTGAGGCAGAGTTCAGTAGACGAAAAATACGCTTTAGAAAGGAAGCTTCCAACTCTTCGTCTCGGGATATCAAGACGCGATTTACTGGCTAAGACAATGGGAAACTTATCCAGAGCAAGCTCCTCCACCACAAACGCAGCAGAAGTTCCAGCTGCAGTTCGAACGAATGGTCGTGTTGGACTATATCATTCGTAACACAGGTAAGGAAAAATGAGTCTAAATTGTATAGCCAATGGAATGTTTAGATCGAGGAAACGACAACTGGCTCATTAAGTACGAAATGGCCGACTGTAGCGAGAAAATACCGGAAACAGAGCCAAAGGTACACCGGTCCTCGCACGCTGCTTCCGCGCCTCAACTGACCACGCAAGTTGTCCCTGAAGGCAACATCGTGAACATCGACTCTGTGGCAGAGGACCTCGAAAGGGGTGCCGTGGGAAAAGGTAACATAGTATATACACAGTAGATCGAAGTGTTGATAAATGCGTCTAGAAGCCGCATCAGTAGACGCCCTTGCTTCCGGAAGTAACTCTTCGGAGGACCATTTCGACCACGTGGAGATGCCTCGCATAAGCATTGCGGCTATCGACAATGGACTAGCTTTTCCTTTCAAGCACCCAGACGAGTGGCGGACCTGTAAGTCCCATACCATAGTTTGTCTATTCCTACATTTCCTTCAGACCCTTATCGATGGGCGTCGCTTCCGATGGCCCGTATTCCATTTAGCGAGGAAACGGTCAACCTGATCCTACCCAAGCTAGATGACACGAATTTCGTTCGTTCTCTGTGCAACGACCTAAGGAAGATCTTCGAGGTAAGAGTTAAGCATTACGCAATACCACACACGACGATACACAGATTTCTGAATTTTAGAAAAAAAACCATAGTGGGGAACTTAACTAAACACACTTATGTTAAGCACTACGCACGTACTATTTGATCTCTAAGTTATCACTTGCTCTTCTTAGTGTACAAAAACTTAAGATAATGTATAATAACACCACTTGGGTCCCATTTTTGTGTTTATCCACAATATTGCAGACTGACGCTGGTTTCGACAAGAAGATGTTCAATAAGCAAATGTCAGTAATGAGAGGACAAATCTTCAATCTCAGAGAAGCTCTTCGTCAAAGAAAAACACCCCAACAGCTTGTTCAGGTACCGTAATCTTCCCTTGCCCGCTCTCCTATAACCTGTTTTCTTTAGACTCCCTCGCAGTACATGGTTGAGGTAAAGCCGAAACGTAGGCGTTTTATCTCACGCCCACGGTCAACAGCGTCCGGAGAGGACACACAGTCAGGCTTATCTGACGTTGGGGCAGGCATGTCGATTTGCTGGAAAACCCCTTCTAACAAAAACCTTTCAGATACGGAAGATGGAGCTCCGGGTCCTTCGACTATTTCAGCCGACCACGACCAGCCTAACTCGTGGCACAACACATATCAGCAAAAGGTGCAGACGCGTTCTCCCTTCTTTTCCTGGTGGTAATTATGGCGGTTCGATGGGTACAACTAAGAATTCCAAAGTACATCTAGTCGACATTTATTGTGGCTCTATTTATTCTCCTATTTATTCCATTAAATTGTATATACCTGAAGCGACTTTCGCGCAAATGTTGCTGATCTCTACGGGAATTGCGCACTTGCCATGCTCTCCTCTTTCCTCCTTCCACATTCTTCACTCAATCTGTCATATCGCCATGCACTTTGCTAGAAATAAATTTCTCAAACTTCTTGTGAATGTGATGACACAAAAGCAGTACAGCGCGGCACTAAAGCGGAAGCCAAACAAACCTTAAATTCCAAGTATTGCTCTTACTCTACATGAGGCTTTAACTGCCTTGGCATTAACTGGTGGTTTCTAGCTGGGAGGTCTACCAGCTCAATCCGGAAACGACCATGTTCTCCCTATTCTACTTTTCAACATTGTGTTAAGGCCACCATCAGCAAGTCGTAACAACATGCAAAGGATTTTACGTCATTTTTCTAGGCGCTTTTTCAACTGTCTATTTTGTCAACATACTGCAGCCATACTGATACTACTTTTGACTTTGGCAAACTGATGCAAAACGCTAAAGGCGTAAGCTATATCGTGAGCGAGAATTTAGTCCTATTCTCTCAGTTTGCATTGTGCAAAATCTATAGTCTAGAGATTTTAGAGATTACATTGTTTAACTACAACTTATTCTGTGCAATCCTCCCCAGTTCCCCGCAAACCTGTCCATGAAGCAGTCAAGGGTATAGCGAAGGAATGTTTACTGGATTTTTGTAATGCTGCTCCATATGAAGGTGGAATAAGACAAATATCGCACCCTGTTTTACCATCCCTCTAGACTAAGGCTCTCTTCATCTGTATGATTATGGTTTACTTTGTACGACATGCATTATGATCACTACTAAATGGAATGAACGGCAAGAATTGGCCGATAAACTCAACAACATCGGGGATCGTTAGAAGGAGGCGCAGAGGGAGATCAGACGAGAATTGCACTCCGAAGGAGACTTCGAGATTCTGACAAAACGCTCGTTGGTCGCAGTGATCACAGAGACTTTGGGCTTTTCGGCTCGGCCAATTCGAACAACAGAGGGGAAGCTTGACAACGTACCCAGATGGAGAGAATCGGTGTAGTACCATATTATACAAACAACGTAAAAACCTTGTAAGAGCGGGGCTGAGACGGGACGAGGGAACGTGAAGTTGGGAAGGTACCTGACCGCGAGACGTGGGGAGAAGAGAGCAAGGTCACAGATAAGTGGCAGCGATGAGGGTAATTTCGAGAATCCAGAAGATCTTCATACATAGTCGGCCGTTTGCCACCCGATACTCCGTTCAGAATTCGTGTCCGTCGGCGTCAACGTGTCCTTGTCACTCCTGATTGCCGACGAATACAGCATGGGCACTTTGGGCGTAGCGCCGTTTGCATTGGCCGCCGACGTTGTTGACATCTGTTGATTCTTGTTGGCTAGTGCGGTCGTCGTCGGAATGTTTTCCTAAACTGAAAGTTTCACAACCCGGGACCGACGCCGCCGAAAAGCCTACTGATGAGGGTTTACTCGTCGACTCGCAGGAAATGCGTGGGGCCGCCACTTTGGCTGGCTTCGGCTCCAACGAGGAAGCGTCGCCGCAGTACGGTATGTCCCCGACGGCCGGCGAGGCGACGCAGGTGGAGCCGAACGATTTTCGGCGGAAGTTGTCGTTCTTCTGGCGATCGACCACAATGGACGACTGATGACTGAGAGACGGGCCCGCGCCACTATCGTTGTCTTTGCTCGTCACGGCATGGCTGGCTTTCCGCATGAACTTCATTAGGCCCGACGTGTGATCTGTCTATAGGCACCGTTTCTAGGGCACGCAGGAACGCAGCACTGACCTTTGGGTTGTTGCTGTACGAGCGCGTGGCGCTCATTTTTGTCATGCGCGCGTCGTAGTCCAGCGGCACTTCGCAGAAGGCAATGTCTCCATGCTGGTGGAAGGGCAGGTTCGAGTCGTTGGTCAGCAACGCCGGGTTCACCAACTCCCGCTGAGGTTCGCGTTTGTTGGACGAGAGTCGATCTAAACTCAGAGATAGACCGCCACAGACTGCTGGATCACCTTGATATTGCTGCGAGGTCATTATTGTCAAAGAGCGAGGTGGTATTTTGCCGACGCAGAAGCTCATGGGAACTGTGTCACACGTTCCCGTGAAGCACACCACGGACTGTTCGGCGTCGATACTGTACTTGACCATGAGGGGTCGCAGCACAGAGCCGGCAGAGAGGTTTTGGCGAACTCGCAACATTACGATCCTCATCGTCGCCTGCGACAACGAGGACTTGGGAGAAGCCGATGGAGCTATGATCTCCACCGGAAAGAACACTACGGGCACTAAGCGAACGCTTCTATTGTTGAGGGCGTCTACAGCTTGTCGAGCAGGGTCGATGGTGGAACCCGTCTGTGCGTCTACCACTTCCGTGCTCGAACGATCCATACCGCGAAGCTCCGCCATCGACGCTGTCCACTTCCCTACGGACTCTCGCTGAATCGGACGGTCAGGAGGGTGAGAGACTTCGACATACCGGGTCAGTAAGTGGAATCTGTTCGGAGTTGAACGTCTCATTGCACATAAGTGTGCAATACTTCTTCTTCTTCGCTGCCTCAGGTTGTTGTTGTCGCAAGCTTGACGTCCTATTTACGGCAGCCTAAAGCGCCATTTCTCAACTGCGGCTGAAACGGGGGCTATACCTCTGGTTCGTCGTTTGACAATGGTGCTACGCCACCCGCTCGTATGTACCGAGGCCAGCAGTCATACTTCAACAAGTGGAATATCTAGAAAGCGCGGATGAGAAGCGCATGAAAGTCTGTCGCCTACTTGGTACTGCGCTACGTCGTAGAGGTCGGAGGTAAACCTTTCGTTGTGGACAGCTTCTCGAATGGCTTTGTTCGTGGAGTTGTCAATGTTCACTGGCTCGACGCTGTTTGCAGTGAAGTGTCGTTCGTAGACCTGCCGAGCAAAGGCGATTCGCCGGTCCAGCTAGAGACAAACGTAGACAATGGAACGCGGGGCTGCAAAATCACCTCAGAGTCGGGAATCTGTCGGTATTCTTCGACTGCCATGTAGAAATTGAGATTCTCGGCGCAGAACTGTTGTTCCAAAAAGCTCTGAAGGGGTACGGTAACGGGATCAAATGAGCGTGGAGCATACTTGGAAGGGGCGTCGATATGTTTCGTTCTTCAGCAACTTCTCAATATCGTTAGACCGTGAGTCAGTGCTGCCATTGGTCGCCATTTTGGGTACACCACTGCTTTTATTTTCGGGTCTCGCCGCAGCCAAACATTCAGCTTGGGAGGTAGCAGCCACACTAGAGGAGAAAGTACCGTCTTTCAGGCATACTGTTGATGTTGGCTCCTGTAGTAATGTCGGTTCTCGACATTGACTACCACCAAGCGACACCGAAGGATCTTGGATGCGTTTACCCGGCAATGCTTTACTCTGAAAGCACCGGGGACAATGAGCACTTCGAGTTGTAGGGAAGGAAAAAAGAAACATGCTACATGGGAACGGGAGTTTTTCCTGTCAGCCACAAGTAAAGCAGCTAGCAAACTGGACGGACTGCAGCTGAATCGATATAATGAGCACTTAAAGCGTCCGACGTTAAAACGCAGTAAAAGGTAACGCTGCAAGTTAAACGGCGACGTTCGCACTTAGGAGTCTTTTAGGTCACAAAGTTTCTCACAGCCGAACTTATGTATGACGGATCTTAAGGGCGCAATTGAGCCACGGCGCTAGCATTTTCCCAAGTAAATTACATGCTCTTTTCCGCTACGCGCGCACTCCATTGCTAGAGTCATATAGGGAGGGAGGGCATTTAGGGCGCACAAAAAACAGACACACACGGAAACAGGACGATACCTCCCGGCCAGATTCACACTTGGCCGGTGCCAGCCCTTAGCATCTACTCATTCGTGGCGCATACGCCGCGCATACATAAATATATCCGTATTTGCTTGGACATACTCGGTTCTTCCTCTACTTGCGCGCGCGCACCCTATCCTACTACCCAGGCTTGAAGGATGGCGCCAACCGGGGTGATTGGAAAATAATTAGCCAAATTAATAGAAATGGTTGCTTAATCTAGCTTTAATTAAATCAGGCGATACAAAGGCTGCATATGCCGCGCGCGCGCACGACAACACGCCAATATCGACGGAAATCGAACACATGCAAAACAAGCTGCGGAGATCACGCGCAGCGGAATACGTTAAAAAGGCGCATCGACATCGGCGTCGTCGAAAGCTCGATAATCGGCAGAATTGAGAAGCTTTTGGGACGGCCCTGACGTACACTAGCAATGAGTACCCTAACTTTCGCCGAGCACGTCCTCGCCACTCGTGGTAGGTAAGGGGTGCACGAACATAGCGCCGCTGGGCCGGGCATTACCTGAAGCACGTGTCCCTGGGCAGCCGACGCGGAACAAAAACATTAAGCGCAATTTACATTAAAAATTATGACATGAGACGCACACACGATAATCCGAACATAAAACCGACGGCGAAGGTTTTCCCTTAATCCATTAATTACACTCACACACGTTGGAGGCTGATTTCGCGCGAGTGGTCTAATTGTTTGGGTTAAGGGGGTGGGGGCGCGAAAAAAGCGCGACGACAGGCTGCATAATATCGGTAAGTTCGCATTTAAAGAATGATCATTTGTTAGCCAAAAACGAAAAGTTGCTGTAGCGAAAAAGCGCGACAAGGGGGCCGCCGCCATTGATTGGGGAGGCGGAGGCCAGTAAGAGATACAGCGGTGAGAAGAGGGACAGAATAAGCAGCGGGATCGACCAGGCAGTTGGACCAGCTCGAGAGCAGACGCGCAAGAGCGCAAGAGAACGTGTCACGCTGCCAGCGTCAGAAGCCAGCTTGTTCGCAAGGACACCGAGTGACCAGAGGAGACGCAGACAATGCCCCAGGGAAGAAGCGAGCGCGCTTGTCGCGCATGGACGTCTACGCACGCGAGACTCGCTGTGAAAGTGAGGAAAGTGCAGCAGCAGCGGCTCCTCCACACGAGTAAAGGCGTGATAATTTAAAGCTGTGATAGTCACTTCAGCGGCGGCTGCGGCGGTGGCGACGAGGAGCCAAATCTTCATTAGTGAGTCACTTACGCACCTTCGTTGTTCTGCAGCCGCCGCTCGACTGCTGCGGAGGCTCGGCATTCTTCGCGCCAGGCCCTTTGCACTTGGACTGAAACCGTTGATTAAATTATATGAAACGCTTATCGAGAACCTAACCAATATGAGAGATTTGGCGAAATTCAAATGATGCATTATACGGATGGGTGACGAAGGAAATGCGGAGCACGTTGAGGGGACGTCGCCTAATGGAGTTGCTCTAAATCAGCGTCGGCGACGGTACAGTCATGCCGCGGAACATGTAACTTACAAGCACGTGAGACCAAATCGCTTAGCATACTTCTGATGTTCCAAACTTCCGTGCGATAAGAGGCTTCTGTCAGCTCCGAACACCAAACACTCCCTCCCACCGTTATTGGAAGATAGGATCACGCCCATGTACATTGGGACGGACGGGCTGGTAAGGGAGAGGAAGATGCGGTCGTTGGGGAAGAGGAGATGCAGCTGGTTCTCAGAGTTCCGAACCAACGTCTTAATTGGGTGTCATAAGGAACAAGAAGGGGCCTCTTACGTATTTGGGGTAAACCTGCAGAAGCACGGTGGAGGAGCACGCTCCTGAATCTCTCAAATGCTTGATGGTCTGAAACACAAACGACTTGTGACAGCGACGAATCACAGCTTTGCTACCTTGTCCAAAATGATCGTGTTCATGCGCTGACAGCTCACTTTCCGGCAGCCTATGTACAGAACGACGCACTGGTACAGGATGGGGTCGTCGTTGGCTGTAAGAAAGTCGGCTTCGGCGCCTTTCCACGTGAATTCTGATTCGTTTTCGTTTTGTGGCGCGGGAAATGTCATGTCGCACATCTGAAAAAGAAGAATTGTAGTCAACAAACTTTCTCCAGACAGCTGATGATGATTGGAGTATCTACAAATGAGCAAGACGCACCTTATTAGCCGGAGGTCGAGGAGGCAGTGATTGGGGCATGGTTTCTCCTATCGTGAGCGTTCCAAACCGAACAGTGTTGCTTCTCTCCGCCGTCTTTCTCGTTTCCGTCGTTATCGTTCTCGTAATTCTAACGGACTTCCTGTAGAAGATGTTCCTGTAGTCGGATAAGATCTTCGGACCGGCGGTGTTGCAGCACGGCGGTTGTGGCTGTGAAAACTGCACAGTTCGTCGGTTTTCCAAATCTTCATCAATGGAGGTGTTATGAACCATTTCGCGCTTTTTCGATAATTTCTGCGCCGTTCGGCGTCGCGAATCGCGCAGGAATCCACTGCCCCTGTCGAACACCAACGGCTGTCTGGGCAGCGTCCTGCCGTTCACCGTCCTTAACTGACTGTGGCCCGACTTGACAGTAGGTCGTGCAGGTTGGACTACGGTAGACGCAGCACTGGAAGTGCTTCGGACGGTAGTGTTGTGCCACAAGTGCTTAGCGGCGTTTTCGGACAGAAAACGTCCCACTACAGAGGAGACGTCGTCCGAAGGGCATATGTTTTCTTGATTGACAAGTTGGGAGGACATTCTGTAACTGCAGCTGCGCTAAGAAAACACGAAAAACGGACAACTGCAACGCGTACTTTGCGACGGAGCCTAAGCCCGGAAGGACTACGCAAACGAGCAAACTGACAGCTAAAAAGTGCTAATAAGACGATGTTCGCACCGAGAAAAAGGCACACAGGGGGCAGAGGAGAACCTACTCATAAAATGACGCATCCATCGATCGCTGACCACCGTGTTCGATGTGAGGAGGAAATAAAACCGAAAGGTGTTTCAGCGTTCGTCTTCCTCAAACAACCGCGCGCGTAAGGAAACCCATCCCAAGGCTATCACTTTCGAACATCAATAGGTACTCAAGGTCACTCCATGCGTGCGAAGACGCATATTGGGGTTATGGAGGGACCCCTCAGGAGGCACCAAGGTAACGATGATGGATTTATTTTTAACCGGAAATGAAAGACAACGGAGTCGTTAAGCGTTTGCAAATATTGGAATTTACGTTCCGACGCGATTCATTGTTCCTAATATCTTATAAATTAAATCTTAGCAAGAATTTATATGTGGAAGACAGCATGTCCCAAGGGGCAGACCTATTAGATGCAATTCCGCTCACAGACACCCTAACATTGCCCGCTGGAGGAGAGAGCCTGTATCCTAACCTGATTCTTTCAACGGATTAACACCTTTCCAAGCATCACAATTCCAGAGGAGCTCACGTCTTTCAGCGTATTTAATTAGTTCGCTAATTATTCTTTTGGTGCGTTAAATCTTCTTCTTTCGCACATATCATGCGTTCTCCGTCACGTCGATGCATAATTTGCGAGCGAGGCGCTGTGCGAACGAGCTTCAGAAACCTTGAGACTCGGAGGCGCTAATGAAGAGTGTGTCGACAGCACTTCAAGGGACACTTTGTTCAGCAACGGTTATTAGATTAGAGCATTTTCTCACCTTGAGACAGACGAATTAGTGTGTTCCTGTTTTACTGCGAAAAACGGCGTTTTCCCAGGACCTTGAGATGTAAACAAATAAACCGGTCAGGGAAGCAGAACGTGTGGAGCAAAGTGCATGTTCATGGGAACATACCGTACACATCGAACAGCGTTTGGTAGACAGATGTTGTGTTGCACCATTTCTGCGTGTGTTTAGTATACTTGGGAAAAATTTTCAAAGCAGTCCTACAAAGGACAATGCTGCAAATGAGAGATGCCGACTCGACTTGAAAGTCGAGAAAGTCGAGCAGACTCGAGGCTCAACTTTAAACCCCGCTGAAAAATCGAGCCGGCTCGATACTCGGCTCGGAGGTCGTTTCGGGACCGAGTCGGGATCTCTGCCCCAAATGTGACGAATGCGCTCGTGTTCTTGTCCAAACGGGGAGAATTCAGCTTATATATGTAGTCTAGTTGTAGGTTCTTGCAGGCACAGAACTCTCATCGCTCTCCGATCTTGGTCGCTTAGTTTGGTCGCCGTAGCGCTGTGGCCACTTTCTGAGAGGGCTCACAACAAGGCGAAAATTCTAGAGACAGATGCAGCAAAACGTCTTTTTCTTCTTGTTTTCGTCCTATTTGTCCGAACTAGCCATGCGTGTGCGCTGTTTTGCCAATTTGTACAATGACAAAGCGAAGAATTACGAAAAAACCCCTTGAAATTTTAAAACATTATTTTCCCGTCGTGACTTTCACAATCCCATCATTTTTCATTTGGAACCTTCAAGCTGGCAGTGCGTCTTACGTAGACCCCTCGACAATCGCTTTGCAAAACACCACTTTCTTACTCAACAAGACAACAACATTCCGAACAATGGAGGGAAACAATGTAGCGTTCACTATGTACACATTTTATTCTCTGTATTCTTCAATGTAATCGAACGAGGTTCAAACTACACTTGTAGCGTAGTCTGTCCCGCTGGCCAGGATTCCTCTCTGTCGCAGCGTGTCGGTGCCGTTTTCTGGAACACCATCCATCGGACGATTATTCCCCACAGCACCGGACTTCATTTGCATTCGTAGCGAGTTCGCACTTGGAATGGTTTGCAGCGTCACACCCCCGTTGTTCTTCGTGATTGTGCCCACAGACTCCGCGGACGGAGAGCCCACCGTACCGTAGGTCCTATCTCCGATGTCTTCGCCGATGTTACCGTATATCTGCTGGTATCTCGGTTGGGACGGTCCGGTCAAGGAGACGGAGGTGACTGGAGATCCAGGAGTGGGCGTCTGTTGGCTGTTGTAGTTTCCCACGCTCTCCTGGCTGGTCAACGTGGACGTCGGCGTGAAGCACTGTGGGTCCTGCTGGGAACTGCTGGCCGACATCGACGCGATTTTCGTATAGGGAGTGGTAGCCTGGTGCCACGAGGAGGTGGCTGCGTTGGAGGCAGCTATGGAGGTCCGAGGTAAGGTAGGTTTAGCGAGGACTTGCGGAGGTTGCACCGAACGTTGTTGGGTGCCCCAGTTCGATGAAATGGTGCCGTATACTTTCTCGACGCCTGGTCCGTTGTTGAACGAGCTGAGCCCGTTGTTGTTTGTTCTTTGGTACGGTGACTGCTCCCTAAAGCAAAACGTAGTAAGGGCGTCCCTATGTGTTTGAAAGGACCTTAGCACAATGTTCGGTTTGACGATCTTTTCGGATAGTACGGGACTGGCCGTGACGGAGTTCACTCTTGAGGAATTTTGTACATCCCCAGTCTGGAACTTAAGTTTAGATCGCCTATAACACGCACATGTCCTACCTTCCCATATACTCCTTCGTTCCTACGACTATCGATTAAGACCTTGTTCTGAACGTGGGATTAAGTAGAGGACGAATGTCGATTAAAAACCTGAGGCGCTCGTGCGTAAGTGGCATAATTGCTGGCGTAGACATAGGAGTCCGGAGCCTCTCTGCCTTGTGAAGCTCTGCGCTGCAGGATCTGATTCGTGTCACGGCTGTTCTTATGAATCGAAGCATACGTTTCCGGCTAGATAAATGGCCAGTTACAAGAGCTATTTTTTGTGCATTTCCTACCGAGATCCCGCTTGGCAGTGGGGCATACTGGCGAACGGCTTGTTGCGATTGCGGCGTTCGCATAGCGGTGTTAAAGTCCCCCTTGTTTTGTGCGGCGCGCTAAAATAATAAAAAGAGTCGTAAAAGTCTTGGAAGATTAACCAGCCTGCAGTGTGCCGAATGTGTACACCGAATTGGCGTTGTCCGAGCGGTAATTGTTGGCGCTAACTATTTGTGCCTGGTACTGCGGCGGAAGTTGAATTCCCTGCGGAGGACGACCACCCTGCAATAATGTTGACCATTGCGGGACGGGATGTGCGTTTTCCGCTCACGTTGTAGTAGACGTTGTTTGCGGTGAGCGCATTGTCGTCGCTTTGCCGGCGATACGTGCTGTTCAGCAGAGTCCTCATCTCTGGAGTTCCTTTGCTCTCGTTCAGTGGAACCCGTCTGGCACTGGGCGAAGCGTTCTCGTTGCCTTTGAGCCAGTAAGCCTCGTTGGAGTTCAGGTGGAAACCACTCTGTTGCGCAGTCCGGAGAAGAGCGTGCTTTATGGAAGCGTCGTCAGTCACGTACATCTGGAAGCGTTGTGTAGAAACGTCGGCAAGCGAAGAGTTGTTACCTGGTCTCCGTGCATAAGCACCAAGGCGTTCTTAAGTTCTCCAGGGCATTTGGAAGAGTCTGTGATCTTGTGCGCATTCTAAAGAGGGGATCACAGCATGAGGCAAAGTGTTTAGGTCTCCTACCTGCAGGGAAATGATCTCATGCACGCCATGAACAACCTTGAAGTTCCACGATTTCTTAATTGCCAGAAGAATCCAGAACAAGAGCCAGGCAAATAGGTAGATGAAGTCCACGATTATGCAGCTTAGGATTAAGGGTCGGTCATCGTGCTGTAGGGAAAGAATTGTCCACCTATCACTGTTTCCGCCATCCCTACCTCCATTAACTTCATGAGTGTATACCCAACTGGGATCTTGGAAGCTGCAGTTAGGAACAACAGACATATGGACGCGGCGTGCGGTCCGTAACCAGCGCAGCAAAGGTCCACGGCAGGCGCTCGGGTCTGGTAGGAACGCTGTCGGAGTTCCGAGTACTCTGTGCACGCAGTGTCATCCACTTTTTGACTCTCGCTTGAATGCTTGTTCTTCTGTTCTATGAGAGCGATCTGAAGGCTGCCCGAGTCTTCGATGAAGCAGGAGCCGAAGCACTTACAAAGAAGTTGTTGTATCCGAGGGCGTAATAGGCAATTGGCGCGATGTGCATAAGAACTATTGTTGTCACAAAGCAGACAATGATCGACAGCGGATGATTCATGATGTCAAAGCGCATCGGCGTGATATATTGACCTTAAGCGCAAAAGTTACTTTGATCTGCCGATGTCGGCCTGTGAACGAACCAAGGCCAACTGGACGGAGACTGTTGTAGTTGGTTTCTTGAATCCTGTAGAGAACGCTGAAGCCGAGATATGTGTAGACTACGGTAGCACCGTGGATCAGCAGGTTGAAGGAGAAGAAGAGGGAGAATGCTTTTCCTACTCTCCAAAACACTGAAGGGTAGGTGACCGCATAGGCGACTAGAGCCACTACCAAATTGGTAAATTCCAATGGGATGCCGAAAAGTCGTGCGTTCATTAGCACTAAAAAAGAGGTTCATTTTTGAGGTCCGATTCCCCACAATGTACCAGGTAGAAGATTAGGAGCTAGCGGAGACCCACTGAGTTCCTCGGAGGTGATTCGGAAGCCCTGAAGACGTGTGTCACCCATCGGAAGATTAGTCGCGAGCTGTCGGGCCCGTTGGTAAATGAAATCCATTTCGGTGTTTAAAAAGTCGGCTGAATGCGTCTGTGTGGCTTCTGTCTTTCGACTCATCTGCTCCTACCTGAGTTGATGAATCCGTATTTGTACAATTGCGCCAGCATGACTTGTTGTGCGAAGAGTTGGCAGAGCGCAACTGCGATATGCAAAAGTTGAGGAAGTGGCGGCGAATGCTGCCAGAGTGCTCTGATACATCGTCTTGGCGAACACACTATAATCATGCATGGATTATTAGCGTGTTCCTTGTCGCCGTCGCTATCGCTTGTGCCGTAATTTCGGCTCGGCATCGTGATTAAATCAACAGAATCCAATTAGAGGCAGAGATAATTATTTTCGGAATGTAAGGGTCCAATTTCCGCGAGCATCATCCGTGTCGAAACGTTGAGAATCCAATTAGAATCCGTCCCACGCTTCTCAGAAGCGCTCTTTTTTCAATTCGCACAAAACAACGGATCGCGCAAACTGGAACGTCTCAGAGGGAGAGCATACACCACTTACTTGAGGAGTCGTGCCTGGGCCGCACCTCGAAGATCCTCTCGGTGCGCGCACCGAATTGGTCTTGGTCACCGGCCAGATTTCCCGTCTTGAAGCATCCGGTCGCGAATATGAACACCACCATGGGCACACAGGCGCCGTAGAGGGCTATGTAGACGGACAGCCATATTCTGGGATAGCCTCCGTGCGGCCACTTCATGTCCGAGTAGAGACGGTAGCGCTCGAAGCCCAAGTAGCACAGGTAAATTTGCAGAAGCACACAAAGTAGGGTGTACCATATCGAACCGAGGCTGTTCAACCGACTCCGGAAGAAGCAGCCCATGTTCGTCGAGCCCACCCAAAAAAGCGGAAAACACTTTTGGCGTTGCGAGTGTAGCGACTGTCGATAATCTAATTAGCTAAGTGAGCATGGCAATCGTTCTGAAAGAAGCACTTCTTTAGTCAGCTCGCTTTGGACCCGCTCGCGGCTGACCCTCAAAACGAGTCCCGAATATGAGTATGGTGCAAAAAGGGTACGCAAAGACGTTTGTGACCGTTTGAGTATCGATTATCCACGTTCTGGACTCAAACGACGGAGATGTGGCCGGCTATTGGAGTTGACATAGGCGTTGTCGCAGTTGCGCAAGCGCGTGCCACAGGCGGGAACGGCTTTTGCAAGAGTAACTCGACGAGTGGATTTCACTAAGGGGTTCCGTAGTCCCGTGCCATGTCCCACGACAACTATTAACTATTAATTTAAGTGTCCGAAGCGGCCTAACGTAAAATAAGGACGAATATGCAGTGTCATTGCCGATGTTAATGAGACCACTTTGTTCGCTACCGACGCCGCGAGAGGATCGAATCGAGTGAGAGCACTTGAAAACGCCTAGAACCGAATGCATTCTAAAACGAGCCGCACGTAGATCATATGCCGTGAAAGGGAACACGACGCACAGGGCGGGAAATCGGAGGACACCCCTCTAAATTTAAGCAATGGCCCTCTACGGTTGCCGTTAGCTGCGTGAGGAGCAAATTCTTGATTGCCTTCCGGCTTAAATCCTCCGTTTTACTCGGCGCTCTTAGAAGTCGTCGCCAAATTAAACGTTTTTCGTATTCCTCCTTCCAACGAAGTGACATATGAGTAGGTCAGGCCCCATAAGTCACAGTAGCCATTTCGTAAGAAAATCGCAAAAACGATACATGCCCAGGTCGACTGGTCCACGAGCCACACTAATAACTGTTGCAAGGGAAAACAACTTTAAACACACATGAGTGCGCCTGAAATCCCCGGCCGTAAATCACACTGAGGCGCAAACTTCTAGCACGGTCACCGGAAATCGATCATAGACGATGGATGAGTTCTACTTAGCTTTGCAGCGCCGCATAGGCTAACCCAGTTAATGCGTGTACATGTGAAAGAACTCAAGTGCGGCGGAAAGAGTGAAGCAAACGGAAGAAGACGTTCCGAGGGCCCATATAGCGATGGCGGTGGCGGCGGATGCTGTCCAGTAATGACCCCTTAGCGCCACGGGTGGGCCATCGGTTTGTCGTGTGCGACTCGTTGCGTAATCGGCTAATTTCATTGTCGAGACGCGCGCACAATGCACAAGATCGACAATAGGCTAATGAAGACGGAAATGTAGCGGTCAACACAACACCTAATTCATGAGAAACGGCGCACGATCGCGTTAAGCACTTGTCCAAAGGTCAGCTAGAGTGTAAATGCGGTATTAAGTGGGAGTCAACCTGTTGTTAATCGCACACGACAGCGCAGGTGCACCGAGTCGTTCGAGCGATGCGCGACTGAATTGGCATGTGCACGCGTTCGCCAAAAGCTGTCAACTTTCATAGATTTAGGTCGTAAACGGAAGAGATTGCCGGAGATAAGTTGGGAAAAGCACAAAAAAGAGCCAATCATGCGAATACAGGAAATCGATGTTGTCGCCGAGGGAAATGAACTTAGGCCGCGGGGCGTATGATCGAGACGTGATCGAGACGACAACATAAGCCACCCAGGAGTTAGCCACGCTGCGTCAGTTACTTCGGATATCAATCACTCAACGCAGAGGTTACACATTGGCCGCGAGGACGGAATGATTACCTGATTATTCGGTGGTGATTCGATAGCCTGTGTAAAGCAATTGGGCATTCCCAACAGGGGCGCCGAGGACATAGCCTGCTTTTCAACGGTCAACAGGCGCAAATCCGATAAACCCGAGCGGAGAAGGGTGTCCGAAAGGCGAAAAACGGTGACGCGAAAAAATAAAGTACAGACAGCGTGCAGAGTTCTTCAAAGTCACCACCGGGAACGCGAACGCCTCTCTTGCAACATCGGGAGTGGATGGTCAGCAAACCCCTCCCCTTATGTTCGCCTTGCCGCATAACCAGCGGCTATTCGTCGATACCACTACCATTCCCGTTTTGCCAAACAATCCCACAGCCCTGGGCAGCGCCTTCCGCTCCTGGCACAATTCCAGCTAACGACGATCCCAGTCCGGAGAAAGGCGTGCACAGAGCGGCGTGCGCCTAACGCCTGGAAAACAAAGCGTCCAAAGCGTCTGCTCGAGGATGGACGATATCCTGTCCGTTTATCGTGTGCTCACCCGCTTTCCTCGTTATGTGCCGGCGACCAAACAGGAAATATCGCGCCATCTGGTCCTTACATGTTGATTATGCAAAGGAGGGGGTCGTGGGAAAGAGCTTCCGAGTCGAACGCTGCTAGCAAACCGTATCCACCGCGCCCTCGTCTGTTTCCCTGACAAGGTACCCAAATCGCGCAACGTCCTCTCGGAAGACACAGATGCGGAACGTTGCGGGTTATTCGCAGAACAGCTGCTGTTCGCCATAAATAAACAACTAATAAACAAGAAGACATTATGGGAGATGGACCTAGCTTTGCACGACGGTCCGTGGAATGCTCGGCGGAATTTGAGGGCGGTGGAAAACTTGGAATACAGAGGATACGAGAGTAATCTTTTGCTCAAACAGACACTTTGTTCATTTCAGTGTTTATTTAAAAGCTGCGCAAAACGGAATCCATCGGCGAAGACGTGGTTTGTCTAAGTTTCGCTTTTTTGCTTCGGTGTAAAAAGGAACGTTCCGAAGAATTCCAATTTTATGCTTCCCTTTGACGAACTCATACTTGCAGGGTCTTCTACTTACATGGACATATATGCATTACGAAAGACATCGTAGAAAATCTTTCAAACAATATAACAATCCAAACCGCAACACAAACTCTTTAAAAGGAATATGACGTTTCGATGCTGGAGCAGCTTTTGATTTGTGCTAGTTGGGTGTATCCCTGTAAAAATGCTTTAGTAAATTTTTTTCTTGTCAATGATGTGAGAACATGGTGAAAAAAAGGCAATGGACACTAATAAACAATTAGGAACACGAAGCTCCACCATTTTTTACATTTAGCTGCAAAAGCTTAAAGATGGATCAGAAACCATTGTATCTTAACTGTATGTAAACTCAGATTCAAATATATATTACATTTTCAGATTGAGTGGCATGAAGGAGCTTTTATCCTGTTTTTCTTTGTAAAAAAGCTGAAAAAGGAAATTTTTGCAAATTGCTTTTAAAAGACACGAATTTTTAATGGTTGACGTCGAAAATACTTACAGTTATTTTTATTCTTTGCTGTGAAACGCGAAAGTGAATCAACGGTCACCAATGCAAACGATACTCAGAGGTGCCCACGCTCGCCCTTGTCTGTATGAATTACTCTGCCCTCCCTGACCAGCGTTCCAGACAACGCTCGGCCGCGAGTGTCGCTCCAGGCAGACCTGGCTTGTGCTGGCCATTTAAGGCAGTTTATTTTTTTTTATTATTTACTCTCACGTTAATTTTTGGAATGACCGTTCGGCGAAAGCCGAATGGTCCATAATCAGCTCGGAGCTCATCGTGTATCAATGGCTCAAAATGCAGGAGGCTGCAGCATATTCATGCAAATACTAGCCACGATACACAAAGCTGCAACGGTAACTGGCCCAGTGCTATTTCTATCAAGAGAAGGGACAACGTCGAAACACTGAAGGCTTGAGATCTTAAAATTGCCCAAAGTATGTAAATTTTCAGAAATATTATTTTCAGTCGCTTAATGCAAAATCGCATATTATAAGTGAAACCACGAAACGCGGTTTAGATCATTGTCTGAATTTGAGGTATAGTGTTATATTATAATCGTATTTGAAAGAGATTACTCCGGCATGTCCATTAGCATTTTGCAATTGGCCGCTTCCAGGATTGGAGATGCTATGCATTTATGATGATAGTAAAAGTTAGGTTCGCTGTGTGATTTGATTGATTAGTGATATAAACCAATCATCGTATGAATGAATGTCGTGATGAATGATGCAGAACATCTAATCAAGCGCATCCTGAAAATGACACGAATTCGAGAGATGACCTCTGCCCCCATCCGCATAGTAATACTTGCTGGCCGTTGTTCCACTTTACCTAAACACTGTCGTTTTGTCGCCACCAATCTATCAACGTTCTTAATCTCGACTTGTACGAAGATTCTTCCCATCGAACTTTTTCCGCATATTCCCATTTGTCACCATTATCCCGTTTCCCGTGCTATGCTGGTTGCCGCAACCGTGCAGTTCGCTTTCTGCTTTCACATGGCCGCGGCGTGTATGAGAATGGCCCCGGTAGCAACGGGCGGAGGCGGTGGAGGAGAAACACCAGGTGCCGCTCCCACTCAAGCAACCACAGCACCTTCCACTTCCGTTGCAGTTACCACGACCGCCGCATCCCCAACCTCCACGATAACCAGCACTACCACCTCACCTACGACTACCTCCACGTCCACATCGTCTACGTCCACGACCTCTACTACGACCACCTCGACCACAACTACCACCACCACTACGACCACTACCACCACCACTACCACGTGCGGTGCCACCGGTGGCACGATGGGTGCCAAGTTGTTTTTGTCCAGCAGTGTAAATCCTAACATTATCTCAACCACATATGGCATGGTATCGCCGCTTGCTTGTAAGTTTTGAGCGGCTCTCTGAGCGCCATTAAGGTCGGCAAATGCTTATTTAGCAAATTGTCCAAGCTGTTCGGCGGGCTCTGAAAACGTGTATCCGAACAGCAACGACGCCAATGTGGTTTCAGCCGAACAGAAGGCTATTGGTTCGTTCACTTGTACAAACATGTGCATTTGTGCCACGAGTGGTGTATGTTACATGATCAAAGACTCGACAACGAGCGCAGTTTTCTATCCTTATTGCGCTAGTAAGTTGTGATAGAACATCTAATGCTACCGTGCTACTTAGATGGTGTATGTACGACGTACGTCATCATAAACGGTGCGTCAGATTCCGACGGATATTTGGCCACAGACGGGAGTGGAAGTATGTTCACCGTCGGACAACAGTACCCAAACCCAACGACGACCACGAGATTTCCTGTTACACAGCCGAATGCCTACATGCAAGCATCGAGCGTTGGATGCAACGGATGTCCAGTGCAAACGTGCAGCTAATCTTCTTTTTATAAATGTTTCGCTAATAAATCTCTTTTGTAGCTATATTTGCGCACTTTGCTTTCACTCCCAACACCAATATCACACAGTGGTAGTGTTATCAACTTGTTCGAGTACAGTCCTTAATAACAACCGGCACCTGTTGTTAACTGCGCAAGAGAAACAAAAAATTCGCCTTAACACTGAAAGAAGGCGAAGGGTTGACAGTTCATCAGCCGCTGTACTTCTCTTTCTGCAGTGTCTGGCCTCTTCAGCGAACAACAAAATAGCGCATCTCTGACGCATACCGGGCGACGGTTTGTGAATCGGTTCTGCTTTCCTTGCGACAAGTTCAATTTGCCGTCTATACTGTTTTTCACTGTTAGTTCGCAAAGGACCGCACGACCGCCGTGCAAGCTGGTGGTGTCATTTCCAGTCGGTAAGTGTTTTCAATGCCGAAAACATGCTGTGCTCGAGGGCAAACCCGTTTTTCCACGGCGTTAATTCATTCTTTTTGTCTTGTCGGCGCCAGTCTGATGTAGGCATTACTGTAAATTTAAGATGTTGAATTGTCAACAAGGGCGAACGGCTGGGTAGTTTACTCGTTTCAGAGAACGATGGTTCGTCTCAAGTTTGTGTCGGCGCTCTGTGTTCTCGTATTCTCCTTTAGTCATGCTCAACTTTTCAATCTCGGCAATCTTGGCGATCAACTGGGCAGAACCATGGGCCAGCTTGGACTCGGAAATCTGGCAGGGAACAACCGACAGCAAGGACAAGTTCCGAGTCCTCTTGGAGGGCTGAATGCTGATCTCAGCAATCTGGGAGAACGTATCAACCAACAAGTAGGACGGATGATGGGAGACTTTTTTGCGCCAATGCCAAATTCCGGCATACCGCCCCATGTTCTCCGAAGAATTATGCGTTTCTGTGCTCGCAATCCCGACCATCCACGCTGCCAGTAACTACCTGCGCTTCTGGCATACCCAAATCATTTGGTTTCAGAGGTCACCCAGAGTTTCAGCCACAAGGAGGCGCTCCTCCCCCGCCTCCTCCGAAAATAGGAATCCCCATAATCGACGAGATGGCATGCAACACTAGCTTTATGAAAGTCACCCTATATCTGTGCTTTTAGTTCCCCGACCTCACACACTTCCAGCTGCCTCCAATTCCCAACATCAACATTCCAGATGTGTTGGCAGGAGTTCCAGATATTCTGAAGAACTTCGTGCCGGAGACCATTCTCGGTGAACTCAACGAAATTGCACGTCGTGCCATCCTGGTATGATCGTTTTCATCGTCATTCGTTATCACAGTGCCCTTAAGAGCACTTGTCAACTGACTAAAACCTGTACACAACAAAAACGCGAATGGCTCAATCAGAGAGCAAATATTGCGGAGCAGGAGGCCGCAGTTCGCAAGCTACTGAGTCCTGGAATGCCGCAATCCCAAACGGATCAGGAAATTGAACTCCGTCTCGCCAGGACTCACCAAGTGAAACAAGCCCTTTTAAAAGAAGCTGGACTCTCTGGACAAGTTCTAAAACGTGTACTGACCATTGCGTAATGCATGTCCTATCAGGTGGAAGCAAGCAACGATGGAACATTCCAACACGACATGCTACTCACGGAAGCACAAGCCAATTCCTTGTTGAACCAAATCGGGAAGTCTAGAAGAAGAACAAAGCGGAGCAGCTTGTTCCTTGAGATGACCCCCACACAGACGTGGCCCGCCAACAAGCCCATTCCGTACACTTTCGACCAGTCAATGACCAGCACCGACCAGCAGACGGTGCACAACGCCGTTCAAGAAATTCAGTCAAAAACGTGTCTTCGTTTTGCCTATACCCCTGCAAAACCGTCAACTGCCCATCTTTACTATGTCAAAGCTCCCAGCCCCACATAGTAGGTCCAACCTGTTGAGAAGCATTTGAGTAGAAAGAAGTTAACAAATTCAGCTGCGGCCTGAGCTACATTGGTAAAGTCGAACCCGCGAATCCTATTTACCTCAGCTTCATGTGTGGCACGGTTCGAATGGTCGTTCTAGCCTGGCGACTGTGTCTATTTTAGGACTGGGGAGTGGCCATCCATGAAACACTACACGCCGTTGGACTGAACCATGAACAACTTCGTGGTGATCGAGACCAGTTCCTAACTATCAACTGGGAGAACATCAATCCGCAGAACTACGACTTCTTTGCGATCGCGGATTCCAAACAGTTCACAAGGCAAGCTTCCATAAACGTGGACCAATCCACAATTTAGATACTCCTCCAAAAGTTCCCAACACATATTTGAGCAAACGAGTAAGAAGAGTTGGACAACAAGATAAATTTATCCACGGCATGAAACGATCATGCCTTACACCTTATCCTTTCCCATGATATTAGCGAGTTTTCTTCAAATTCCACGTTTATACCTAGATGGGACCAAAACCCCTGTATAAAACTGTCACGACCTGTAAAGAAAAAATTTGATTACAGCTACGGTGTACCGTACGATTACGGTAGCATAATGCACTATAACGCCTACATCGCCAGCCAGTACCCATCGAAACCATCCATGACACCGAAAATTAATCCGCAGGTCAACATGAAACTCATGGGGCAGCGGAATGGCCTCAGTCAAAGGGACATCGAAATCATCACAAAGATGTACTGTATGCCAGGTATTCTATCATACCATTTGATCTCCTTAAATCAGATTTTAAGGATGTGTCGACAATAACGTCTATTGCGGTGCGTGGGCTCTCAGAGATCTCTGCAATACACCTGCACAGAAAGGATGGATGTTACAAAATTGTAAAAAATCATGTGGCTTCTGCAAGTAATAGCTTCCACCCTAACGTACTATCAAATTTTAAACTATGAACAAGAACTTGTTTATCGCAACTTCACTCTTATCCATAACATCAAGTCATAAATAACGTCATAAATACAAGCACAAGCGGATCAACTAGGAATGTTCTACACATTAATAACAGTTAACACATTGTAACTGAGCAACAATGAGGAGACCAACATATACATATATTATTTGTCCTTCTTGGACTCGTCTTTACCTGCCTTCTTCGTTTCGGAGTCAGGCGCCGCAGCTCCTTCGACCGCTAGAGTATCATCCTGCTGGTTGGCCCCCGTAGGGTCCTCCATTGACGTACCAAATTCGTTTACACGTGTGGGATCGACTCTGTAGATCCAGCGTTGGTAAAGATAAATCTAAAAAATGACACGATTTATCAACACTGACATGAAGTCCTATAAATCGTACCAGGAAGATGATATCATCGCGGAAGCATCCGAGACGATACATAGTTGGCATGCGAATAACAAATGCAAACAAATCATCGATAAACGTATTGATGAACTTGTACGACAACATCCTCCACGGCAAATGTGCAACAGACTTCAGCTTGTAGTTGATAAAGAGCTAAAGATGGACACAACCAATAATAACAAAATTGAAAAAATTACATACCTGAGGGGTCATCATTATAAATCCGAACGTCAGCAAGAAGCTGTACAACATGTTCAAAACCCAACTGTACCATCCACGCTGTTCAACGTACATCAGTGAATAAACCGCGTAACCAGCCAGAAGAGGGTACAGAACCCAGGACAGATATTTGAAGGCCAGCTGAAAAGTATGATTAAAGCAGTCAAAGACAATTTTAGTACCTGGTCATACTCCTTTGTTGCTGACTGTACATACGATCCTTTGTCGCTGAATGTAACTTTGGGGAGGATGCCCAGGATCTTGTTTTCGTAATCAATGTTAACATTCAGACATTTGGGAATCTTCCACATTTCAATCAGTAGACCGACTCCAACGGACATTTTGACGACCCAACTGGTGTCATTATCGCAGATGTAGAGGAACACCACGCCAGACTGGAAAATGTTGAAGAGCACCGAGCGAACAGAAAGTCCTTCCAGACTGCGGCGTGAGCGCCAGAATTGGATGTCGTTCTTGAACGCCAGAAACTCGAAGACTGTGTGCAAGATTGAGACAATGACGGTGATGGCTAAAAATTCACTATGAACACATCATCGTAAAATTCATATTCTCACCCAAAAGATAAGGGCTAGTTTCCAACAAAGCCTGCTTAATAGTGTCTTGATCATCGTCTCCCTCTTCCATGATTTCTCCACCCAGCATCTGCGACCACTTGCTCCTCATCTTAATAACAAAAATTGTTTCTTTCTGTAGATGAAATTGATACTCACTTGCTGTGAAGCATAAAGCTGCCACTTGAAAACGGAAAGGGGAGCATATGTCAGAGTTAAGTTGACCTCTTTCACTGTATCGTTGATTGGAATATATTCTGATCCTAGATTCCAGTAGTTGTTAAAGAACAGAATGGGCTTATAATTCAAGGCTGTTTGGTCAAATTTGACGGATTCATCCAACGGAGACGGCAGCTGACCTGAAATTGACCAGTGAATACTACTACATATAAACAGGAAAATCAAACCTTTAGTCCATTGAGTCTGATCGGCCACAAGGTTGACAGTGATATTTGGATGCCAGAAGTTCAGAACTTCGTATTTAACAACTTCCGCCTTCGCCAAATCTTCTTCACTCTGCTCACTTTTGCCTGTTAGCAAGTTAACCGTTTTCTTATAGAACTTCTTCTTGTACTTATTCAACTGATAACTCTCGTAGATCACCTGAACAGGATGTAGATGTACTTTTTCAGAAGAAATATAATATTGGATGTACCTCTCCACGGGAATATCCCTTCAGCTTGTTGTTGTGGGTTTTGCCATGCTTCGTCACGAATACATGCAAATACAGAGAACCATTGCGAAGTAGAACCTCCGGTGTGGGGAAAGTAATCGTTTTCACCATAGAGCCATCACCATTAGGGCCAGACGTCCAGTCGCCGTACACCAGATTCGTTTCTTTCCAAAGGAGACTCTCAGATCTGTCGAAATCTTCAAAGCGGGCATTCTGCAATCATTCGATGCCTCAGGGAACGTGAAAAATTTCAGTTACCGATTCCGAAATGTACATATGAAAGTCGAAGAGCTGCCCAGGGGCAAAGATGTTTCTTGCCGGAGGGAAAGCTTTTCCTGTAGCGGGAGCAGCTGTATTGTTATTAGCTCCACCTTGCTGGCCGGACATGCTTCGCATGAAGGACATAAAAGCGTACATCATGACCATACGAACTGCGATGCCCTTGATTGTCGCAAAGAAGCTTTGCTGTGGTTGCTGCTGAAACATTTGAATTTGGATTACACAATTAAACGAGAACTTACGGCATTTCCTTCTGCAGCCACGTCTCCTCCGCCGGCAGCCGGTGCCACGGCACTGTTGTCCGCCATAACTGTATGAGTTATGGATTACCCTGAAAGGAACGGATACCAGACCTGGTTACAACGAGGCGAACTGAACACGATTGCGAAACTGCACAATGAACGTACAGTCCGTTCGACTCTAAAAGTGCATAACGGTCGGAAATCAATTTAGCGGTCGCGCTGTCGTACGGATATGGCATTACAATTCGTAAACGTGCTACCATGTGCGGAGAGTCTGCGAGACGTCTACATTTCCTTCGTCCAGGGATTAGCGTGCTAGGACCACTTGTAATAAGCAGATTCTCAGAAAACGAATCAAAAAGTGGTCGTGTATTGAAGTGAGCAGAGCGCTTGTATCGGTGACATTGCAATAGTGTAGATTGTGTGACTATTAAACTATTTACGATTGAAGAAAGGGCTCACTTATCTCGGATTGTGATAGAACTTAACACCTCTATACAAGCTCTCACTTCGACTCTCTCACTTGGCCTTCAGAGTAGGAGAAACGGAAGTACGAGAAGACGACGAACCAGTCGCACATGTCGGCGTAGTCTAGGTTGATCGTTCGGTACAACAGGTGAAGTAGCTACATCATGGATCCGCTGCAAACTCCTCAGCAAACTTCTCTGTCTGCTTCACACATATGTTGCACCAGATGATTGCACTACATTCAGTTTTGGCGGACACATTTTTACAAAACTCAAAATCAATTTGGGCGGCGTACATCGACATAACAGAACGTTGGCTTCGGTACAACTACCGAAATTCGAGATCAAGTTTTATTTCCGGATCAATGTCACTAAAGGGAACACTGTGAGTCTTGTGAATGCATATCACAGTTCGTTTCATCGTACGGCGGTTTCTTCAAGGAGTCAGTCGATGTTGGTGCTCTGATAACTGGAGCCAGTTTTTCTCGTTGGAATAAATCTTCCCCCATAGTACAGTGCGTGTCAAAAAGATAGGGTCACCCAGTTTAAGTCGTGTTTCTCAAAATATACGAACTTCCCGGAAGAACGGTTTTCAGCATCGGAAAGAGCACCTAAAATAACGGTAAGAAACATTCTTC